>JAFNJT010000188.1:0-13878 GCA_019649525.1 Hanseniaspora lindneri
TTGATTACCTAAGGTAGCGGTGTGAAGGTGTCCGGGTAGATTAAGGCACGTGCCTCCTACCTCTATTTCTGTCATTGGCTTCTTTCGGACATAACACCTTTGCTTTTCTGGCTCATTTTTCTCACTTTTTTTTTTTAATAAAAAAAACCATCTCTTAACTCCGGACTGTTATCAGACGCTTTCTAAGCGCCACACATCCTTCCCCTCTGGAAATGTTTACAAAAACAGAAATTATGTACAAAAAAGGTAACTTTAAATTAAAAATAATAATAAAGGGTAGTGAACTCCACCAGGGTATTTTTTTTGGTGCCCATATTTTTCAAAGATAAGAAATTCTATATAAGAAAGTGATCCTAAAATCAGAAGAACAAGATTATTTTTTCAGAAAAAAATCAACAAATAAAATAACAAATTCTAAATTTTGTTTTAAAATACAAAACAAACGAAATTTTCACAAAGCAACCTATAAGAATCTTGTTTTGAGCCTTTCTGACTGCATCCTGCACAGCATCCTCAAACCGTTTCTACATATAACAAATTAGCCAATGAAATTCACCACTTTGGCCACCACTGCTGCTGCTGCAGCTTCACTTGTTTCTGCTTCTGAAAGCAACTTTTTACAGAACTCCTTTGACAACAACAACCATGGCTTGCCTTCTCAAAAAGAAGGAAAGGACCACAGATTGAGACTATTGCAGAACATAATGGACAAGTTGGAGATTTCCGACTACTTCAACAAGGACTACTCCTTGGGTAGCATGAACTTGCCAATGTCAATCAACGATCTTTTGTACTCTGCTGACAAGAAAAAGACGCCAAAAACCTCATCCAAAGTCAACAAAGCCATTGACAACTTGAAAAACGAGCTGTTCAAAGCCACTGAAGTTGTCACTAACGAAATTAAGGTTGGTAGCAACTATGCAATCAGATTGATTGATCACTCTGCAGAAGAAGCCATTAGCGCCAGCTCAACCAAAGGTGAGAAGAACATTTTAGACATCCTAGAGCCAAACGCCAAGAAGTACTCTGGTTACTTTGATATTCTAGACCAAGACAAGCACTTCTTCTTCATCTTCTGGCAATCCAGAAACAACCCAGAAGACGATCCAACAGTTATCTTCATGAACGGTGGTCCAGGATGTGCTACAGTTGGAGGTTCTAATTTCCTCGGTGTTGGACCAGCCTTTATCGATGAAAACATGCAACCTGTTTACAACGAAGATGCCTGGAACAAGCACGCCAACGTTTTGGTTATGGACCAACCTGTTGGAACAGGATTTTCTTATTCCGACTCTGGAGAAGGCGTTTCTGACACTTTTGCTGCCGGTGAAGATTTCTATGCCTTCATGGAATTGTTTTTCACTAAGTTCAATCACTTGGCCAAGAACGACTTCCATATTTCAGGTGAATCATATGCAGGACATTATATTCCACAATTTTCCAAGGAGATATTGTCTCATGAAGACAGATCTTTCAACTTGACATCTGTCATGATCGGTAACGGTTTGACCGATCCTTTGAACCAATACCCAGCTTACCACGACATGGCTTGTGGGGTTGGATCTGGTGCAGACCCTGTTGTGTCTCCAGAGGAGTGTGATACCATGTTGGAAACCTTGCCAAGATGTTTATCTTTAATTGAAGCATGTTACAACACTGAATCTGTTTGGACTTGTGTTCCAGCTGCCTTGTACTGTAACAATGCTCAATTAGGCCCATACCAACAAACAGGAAAGAATGTTTACGATGTCAGAAAGGAATGTAAGGGTAACCTATGTTACGAGGAGACAGAATATGTTTCTGGTTTCTTAAACCAAAGATTTGTCAAAGAACAGATTGGTATTGATCCATCTCAAATTGACAAGGAATTTGAAGGTTGTAACTTTGAAATCAACAGAAACTTCTTGTTTACTGGTGACTGGATGAGACCTGATTTCGTTGAAGATATTAAGTTCTTGTTGGAAGAAGAGATCCCTGTGTTGATTTACGCTGGTGACAAGGACTTTATCTGTAACTGGCTAGGTAACTTGGCTTGGACCAATGAGTTAGACTTTGAAAGCCATGAAGAATATTCTTCAAAGGACTTGGCTCCATGGTATGTTGATGATGTTGAAGCTGGTCAATTCAAAAACGCCGGTTTGTTGACTTTCTTGAGAATCTATGATGCTGGTCACATGGCCACCTGGGATCAAACACACAATGCTCAAGCATTTGTTCAAGATTGGACTTTAAGAGGAAAGATCCATCAAAACAGTACCTTTGAACTTTAAAGGAAAACAAAAGCGTATGCTTAACACTAATAACAAAACACTCAAAGTAAACATTGCTCTAGGATAAAAGCATTTACAAATAAAAATTTAGAGTTTGAGAAGAAATAGCAAAAAAAAATTTTTTTTGGTTCGATATATACATGTATAAGATAACAGATTACGCTTTTTAATATAAAAGTTGCCCCAAACACATCGATATGTAGAAGCGTTCTTATCGAATCTGCATTCCATTAAAAAAAACTTGCTATTTCATAGTCGCAAATTTCTTTTTTTTTTTTTTTTTTTGGTTTTCAAATTTCATCAAAAACATTTTTCCGTTTTAGGAAACTGAAATATTTTCTAAACAATTTTAAAGTAAAATAAAGTCCTTTAAAATTCAACTTTAAAGAGTAAATACTGTATTAAAACACACACCAATACATCCCAATATTCCCCCAATAAACCCAAATAAAACAGCAATCAAACTAAGCAATATGGGTTTGCAGTCACATGTCAACAAGGCTGCCAACAGCTTTAAAATTCCCACAGAACCAATGGGGAAAAAACTAAAATTCAATGATGAATCTTCCAATGGCGCAATAGATTCCATCAAAAAGAACAAGTCTAGCAAGAATAACAAGGTTATTGAGAAAAAGAAAAACATAAAGAACATCCAGAAGGAGAAAAAACAAAACAAAGTAGCCAAGCTAATTGTGAAGAAAAAAGAACAGAATGCCACTGGAAAGAAACAGTTATCTGTGAAGGACAGTGCTGCAAAGAAAATCGTGATAAAACAGAGAACTAAAAAGACGCTAAAGTTGCCTAGCAAGAAGGTCTTCTTTTCTGTTTGTATTGGAACATCCATCATAGCCAACTGCAAAAACCTGGAGCAGATCACGTTTGTTTTGTACCAGGTTGCCAAGGCGTGTACTATGTACAGTGTAAGTGAGCTTGTTATTCTGAATGATGCTGTTTCGAACAGGGAACAAACCGTTTCTGATAAATCATTCTCCAAAATCACGATTATTTCCACCATTTTACAGTACTTCATTACTCCAGAATACCTAGTCAAGTCGACTTTCAAAAAGTCTCATTTGTCTCTATTAAAGCACTGTGAAAAGCTGCAGAAAATCTCAACACTACCCTTCAATAGACTGATATCCACTGGTGACAGTGACTTAAAAAAAGACTCCAAACTATACAAGGAGGGTATTTCAGTGTCTATGGAGCATCCAAATCCAGCAAAAAAACAGTCTCAAAAGTATGATCAAACCAAGTACATTCAGATCGGAGAAGCTGAACTTCTTGAGCTTTCAAACCAAATCATTCCCAAAAATGTGAGAGTCACAGTGGATGTTCACGAAAAGAAAATAGTGTCACCAAAAGAAGCTTACGGTTCAGATAATTTGAACATTCTCGGAGATAACTTTGGCTACACATTAAGAGCATGTGAAAACATAGAAGAACTTTACCTCCAGTGCGCTAAAAAAGATGGATACGACCAGACTGTTTTCGTCAACTGTGGTGATCTGCACTCCAAAAGCTTTAAATCCGGCAGCACCAGATCTTCGTTGACGGATTCGGTAAAAATAGCCGACAAGATCACTCAAAGGGATGTGGAAACTCCGACGCAGGCCCTCTTGATATTCAACTCCTGGTACAATATAAGGGAGCTGTTTGAAAAGGTGTCGAATAATCTGCAGGGCCAGCTGGAGGATATCTCGGAGATATTTGATTTGGAGCTGCCGCTGGTGAGTCACGTGGTGAACCCTGAGGAAGCGATTTTGGCTGCACTCACCAAGCTGGATGTGTAGAAGCGACACTGTAACGCGAATAATATGTGATTGGGCTCCGTGTGGAGCACGTGCCAGCGGCTGGGAGAGCGGGATTGTGAGTGCTCAACTCCGCTGGAAGGGTGTTTGCTTTAACGGGGTCCTCGCACGTGAGCGATGTTATATATGTCAGATTTGACTGGCTTATCTGTCAAAAGGGTCTTTGATCGCAGATGTTTGTCTCTTATCTGTGTGATTTCTTGTGTGCTTGTTTGGGAAACTCGATGAGGTTTCGGCAGGGTAAAATGTTATGGTAGCGTTCATAACACGGTAGCGTTATACATAACACGGTATCGTTTTATGGTAGCGTTTTATGGTAGCGGGTGCCAGTTTTTCCCCCATGTTCTATTATTAGATTTTTTTTTTTTTGCCCTGGTGTCTTAACTCCGACACTCGTCTAGATCTTCTCTCCGGAGAAAAATTTTGTTTCAAAAAACACAGATCATTTTTCACAAACATATATAAACAGTCCTTCATCAGCATCAAAAACTGCTCAACAAAACCACCACAAGAAAGCAAATACGGACTACCCAAAGCGGAAACCAGACTGTCCCTACGGAAACCAGACTGCCCAATAAGGAAATAAACTTAGCCGCCCATTTTGCTCTTTCTGTCTGCTCTTCAAAATGATCTTTCCTGCCTTATTTGCACTAGCATCTTTCACTTCTTACATCTCTCTTTCTGCTGCCGCTGGCTCTTTGGGAATCAATGTTGCTTCTTCTGATGCTTCTGGTAACTGTAGAGACACTGCCAGTTGGGCTGAGGCCCTCGAAAAAGCCTCTGCTTTCTCCTCCACCATCAAAACATATGCTGTTTCTGACTGTGACATGTTGGCAAATATTGCCTCAGCTTTGAACTCCAACGGAAATATGAAGGTTTGGATGGGTATCTGGGAGGTGGATGACACCCACTATGCTGCTGAAAAGGCTGCTTTGTCAACCTACTTGCCAACAATCTCCAAGGACTATGTTGCTGGTATCTCCGTTGGAAGTGAGGCTCTTTACAGAGGAGACTTGACTCCATCAGCTCTAGCAGCAAAGATAAGCGACATCAAAAGCCTGATATCTGGCCTCTCTGATAAGGACGGTAACTCATATGCTGATACTATGGTTGGAACAGTTGATTCCTGGAATATTTGGGTGAATGGAACCAATGCTGATGTCATTCAGGCCGCTGACTATGTAATGGTCAATGCTTTCCCGTTCTGGCAATACCAAACAGCCGCCAACCAATCACACTCCTTGCTTGACGATGTCATGCAGGCCGTGCAAACCATTCAAACCATCAAGGGAACTGACGACTTCTACATCGCCATCGGAGAAACTGGTGCCCCAACTGGCGGTACTTCTTTGACCAGCGGCCAGGCCCCATTGACTGTCGACAACGCTGAATCTTTCTTCCAGGAAGGTATCTGTACTTTGCTCGCCTACGGTTTTGATGTGAATATGTTTGAATTGCAAGATGAACCAACCAAACCACTGGCTACTGCTGATGATGGAAGTTCTTCTGATGTTGAAAGACACTGGGGAGTTTACGACACCAGCTACACCCTGAAGTACTCCTTGAGTTGCGACTATTAAGTTTGGGATTTATACGGTACTTGAGTGGTTTCAGAGGCAGTAAATTAAACAGTAGATACATGATATAATTATATACCCGGCCATTGCTTTGGATGGCTCAGCGCACGTGCTTAAAAAAAAAAAAAAAAAAAAAGCATTGTCCGCTACCATATTTTGATAAAATCAGGCATAAACTAGAAAACTGTTTTACCGCTACCATGTATCGGCTTTTATCTTGAAAATTGACACCCTTGTCAAAACAGAACTGAAAACTTTACAACTGAATAATTAATAGTTGAAGACATTAAGGACTTTATAATCTATTTATTAATAGCCAGACAAACGTAAATTGGCAAGATTTAGGCGCATAAAAACAAGCATTTATATAGAATAACAACTGTTCTTATAAACGTAATTTATCATATTTCACTTTATAAATAAAAAATATATTCGCTACCATATTTTACTTTTTTGCAGCAAACGCTACCATATTCGACTTTGTTTTTTCCAGCAAACAGTTTCAATAGAAGGAGAGGTAGAGTGTGCGTGTTTGTTCCCATGAAACACTTCTGCTTGTTTTGGGCGTCTTCCAGTCACTTGTTTCCAGTTTCTGGCGTTTACAACAGACTCCTCAGCAATGACAGGTGTGTGCACGTGACTTTTGGTTTGGATTGACCGGGTAAGTGGTCACGTGCCCCGTCATTTTTCCACCTCCCTTTCACCACCCCCAAAACCTCCTATACTTACTCTATTTCTTAACTAAACCGCCCCAGCCACCTTCTAATCAATACCGTACTTAGTAACACAGAAAGCTGACAATCTGCAGACATTTTCTCAATCTTTCTTCTGCTACCGTTTCATGTCCTCAAAGTTTCTTTTTTCTGGCTGTCTTTATCTCCGTCAGTTTTTTTTTTTTTTTTTTTTGGCTATTCCCCTTTTAGGAAACTCCAAAACCATACTAAAACAAATTTCTAAAAAAATAATATTTCACCTTACAATCAAAAGTTTCACTACAAACAGCACCAAAAACAGTCCCAACAAACCACACTAAATCTTACAATATACCTCTGGTTTTCTCTTTAACGCTAATCACCAATGTCAGAATCAGATATTGAGCAGAAAAAAGTCAAGTTAAGCGACTCTTCGGATAAGAAGAGGGATGTAATCAACTCATCGAAACTCTTCAAACCGTTTCAAATCCTGTCCCAGTTTTCCACTTCATCAAACTTCAACAAGAACCTGTTTGACATCAATCTGCAGATGGACTACATCACAGTGTCTATAGGTACCCAGTACATCGTTTACTCGTTGAAAAACTTCCAGATTCTCTTTAAATCAAAGATTTTCAAGAGCAAAATAGTGCAGCTAAAAACTGACATGTCTGGTTTTGTTTATGTGTTGTTTGCTGACCATTCATTCAAGGTTTGCTACAGAAACAAGGTCGTTGGCGCACATGATCACGACAGTAGAGTCATGAGATTTGATGTTTTGAATGCTTATGTCACGTTTATAACAGAAACCTTTGAAATCAAAGTGTTCAAGAAACATAGGGAAGAATTCACACATGAGGCTGATGGAATCACCACTGATGAGTTCAGAATTGTCCTGCAGGAGCATGGATTCCTTCAGTTGAACAACAGCTCACCTGACGCGTTGTTTTTGACCTTTGAGCACGTGCCTACGTACCTGAATAAAATATTGGTTGTGTTCCAAAACGGGTACCAAATAATCAATTTAAGAACAGTGAGATTCATCCATGAAAAGCTGGTGTCCAAAACCATTTCCTGCGTGAACACACTGCCTATTCTGGATCACATCTTGCTTGCCTACGACGACAACACCATAGAAATAATAAATATCAAAAAAGATACAGTGACCAAGAAACTGAATTTAAAGCTAACTGGTAACATAACCAATATGATTAACCCAGCAGACTACAACAATCTGCTAATGATTTCACTCGACAATGGTTCCATCATCATCTACGATCTCGTTTTGAAAAAGTTCCACCAGGAACTCCTGAACCAGCATGATAGCATCATCAATATGTCCTACCTCTCAACAAAGAATGGTTTTATAACTCAGGGTAACGACAACAGTATCAAAATTTTCATCTTTGAGAACAACAATATAGTAACCAGTCAGAGCAATGACAGCTCAGATACCAGTGTCAAAGCTAGACTGTACAAAACTTTACAGGGCCATAAACAGCCGCCAACACTAGTGAAATTCAAAGATGAGGAGGGCCATTTTATAATATCATCCTCCACAGATTCCAACTGGGAGTTTTCAACCAGAAAGATAACTCAGTCAACAAAGTTCAGCAACAAGGGCAACAAAGTTAAGATTCCTGGTGTGCTGAATAACCAGAGTCTTGGAGTAGTGAAATCTGTTGCTTTGAAGCATGACTCAAAGTGGGACAACAATATGGTTCTTTGCTATGAAAACTCTGAAATTGCAACCATCCACAACATGAAAACCCACACCATGACTAACTACTTGAAGTTTGACCAGAACATGAGTTGTGTTGATATTTCTGAGTGTGGAAACTTCTCACTTTTTGGAAAAACTAACGGTGAAATTGAGGTATACAATCTACAATCTATGTCCTTCAAAAAAAGATTCAAAGGCCTGCACAAAATGGAAATTGTAGGCTGCTGTCTGGACAACATGAACCAGTATCTGTACTCCTGCTCCTACGACGGTGTGATTGGAAAGTGGGATTACTATGGGAACAAACTACACTCCAAAATGGTTCTGGATGAGGATGTGAACATACTGAAGTTTGAATTCTGCTATGTCAATGACTTGATTGCTGTTGTTACAGATGACGATTTCAAAGTGCTTATTATTGACTCCAACTCAATGAAAGTTATCAGATCTTTGGAGGGCCATTTCAACAATGTGAATCACCTCAAGTTCTTCAACAACGGTAAGTATCTTTTGACTTCTTCACTGGACTCCACTATAAGATGCTGGGACATATCCACTGGATTCTGCATTGACGGTTTCATCATTGACAATAGTGAGCTGGTTACGAGTTTTGATGTGAGTGAAAATGATCAGTTTTTGATCACTACTCACCTAAACTTGAATGGTATTTGTTTATGGCTCAACAAAAGCATATTCAACATTTCCAATGATTCCAACAGCATCATCTCCCTGAGGGATCTTTCCTATGAGGAGTTTGTGAGAATCAATCTGCCAAATGGAACCCAGGACAACAATAAATATAATGAAACTGTTCTCAAGCAAAGAAAAGAAAATGACTCTGATTTCATTATCAACAGATACTATGAAACAAAACAGCAGATTGATGAATCATTAATAACTCTCAGCAGCGGCAACAACGGTCTGATGAACATGAAAAAGCTGCTCAACATTGAGACTATCAGAAAAAGATCCAAGCCTACTGAGCAGATTGAAAAGCCAAACAAATCAGAAAACTCGTTTTTCATTCAGCTCAAAAAAGGTTTGGACGCTGATGTGAAAGAAAGAGAAGGCAAACTTGGTGAAGAAGCGTCTGAACCAGACAATAATAAGGAGATATTGGCCGGAAACCACACTCCAGCACCAAAACTGAAGGAGTACAGCACTGTTTTTGAGAATTTATTGAAATCCGACGCAAGTGAACCGTTTTTGGACCACCTGCTGGGACTGTCGATATCGCAGCTGAATATTGACATCCAGCTGATGCACAATCCTGAGCATATCAGAAGGCTGATTAAGCACCTGTGCTGTGGATTAAAAAGCAACACCAATTTTGAGGTCTGGAACGGTCTGGTAGCGGTTGTTTTCAAGTACCACTATGATATAATCAACAGGAATGAGAGTCTTTTTGATGAAGACTTGGGTGAGTTGAACTCGCTGATCAGCAAGAAGGAAAGTAACTTGTCCGAACTGTACTACTACAACGACTGTGTAGTGAAGTTCCTGCTGTCCTAAAGTCAGTTCGCATATATACAACTCTCTTCATTTTGTGCTAACTGTGCTACTACAACACTGTGTAGTGAAGTTCCTTCTGTTTTAGAAACTCTGATCAGTAAGAAAGAAAGTAGCCTGTCATAACTGTGCTACTACAACATTGTGTTGTTAAATTTGTGCTTTCCTAAAGTCAGTTGCCCATATATACAACTCCCTTATTCGGCTTTTCCAAACTGTAATACTGCTGCTACAACTGTACTACTACAATAACTGTAATACTGCTACAACAACTGTAATACTGCTACAACAACTACAACTGTACAACTACAACTGTACAACTACAACTCTTTTCCTCAGCTGACACTCGCCATATATACTAACTCTCCTCCTCAGTTGATGTAGCCATATACACTAACTCTCCTCCTCAGCTGACACTCGCCATATACACTAACTCTCCTCTTCAAACTGGTTTATAAATTGGTTATACTTATACTTCTCCTGCGTAAAGGCTACCTTGCTCTGCGCAAGAAACAACCCATTCAACTGAGCAGTCACATGCAACGGTTTCGTCATGTGGCCAAGCAGAATCGTCTGCACATCACTTACTGTAATGAAATCCGGTATCTGTTCCAGTGAAACGTGTTCATCGTACTCCTGTAGAAACAACAACCAGTGGTTATAATCAGTAGTATACTCAGTAGCGTTGCTAGCCAGTAACTCATACAGTTTCTGAATATTCTCCTTGAATCTCACATAGTCATCATCTCTGAAACTGTTGATGTATTCAAAACAGGCACTCAGCAGTTTCTTTTCGTTGTAGTAGTAGTTCAGCACGTTGTGGTCATCTCGCAGCTGTTTCCAGAGCAATATCTTGCAAGAATTCAGACTACTTGGCTCCTCAGTAGCGGATTTTCCATAGTTGGCGTTGTGGAGCAGCGTGAAAACTTCAAAGGGATCGTACTTGTCGCTGTTACTTGACAGTAACTCGTACAATTTGTCCAGGTTTTCGTCACAGTTCTCGTTAATATAGAGAGAAATCAAGCTGTTTATTACTTTGTCGCTGCCGCTTTTGAGCGAGTAGTATTCTAAAAAGACCACAGCCATCTTCTTGTTAAGTGCTTCAATGTTGCCCAGCAGCTCAGAAAATAAAGTATCATTAAAGACAAATGGTTTCTCCTGAAGCAAAATAGAACTCAAGATGGATGAACTTGTGTTGTTTGGGATCTTCTTCAAATAGCTGAAGAATACGCCAAGACTGCTGGAATCACTTTCAGATGCAATTTTTGGGAATGCTTCGATCAAGTAGGATCTCAAAAGCTGGTCAGTGTATCCGTCTGGCAGTTCCACATTCAAATAGCTGTTCAGGTTGCTTACTATATCCAGCCCAGTTTCATACCGCGCAGTGAAAATAGTGTACTTAATGATCAGTTTCAAAACGGATATTGACTCCTGTTTCTGCTGTTTGAGCAGGTCAATTAGACTGTCAAGAATGGTCTTCTCATCTACATTACATTTACTGTTCTCAGGAGTTATAAACAACTCTAGCATCTTCAAATCAGTCTTCAGATAGTTGAAAAACAACTTCTCGTCAATGGATTTTAGCAAATCTTCCACAGAAAGCTCACTATCAGCGTCACTTTCATCGTTGTAGATGAAAAAACTGAAATCATTGACGATGATCTTGTTGTTGAAGAAGATATTGTACTTGCTGGCGCTCCCATGCAAAATGTTCAGTAAATACCTTTTCACTTCTACAAGATAATTCACAAACAATCTGTTGCACGTGCCGCTGTTCAAAGCAGTCACAACATCAAGCGGGAGGAGATACTTGATTGCCTGCTCATTTAAAAACGACAGAACAGAGGGATTGTTCTGAGCAATTGTTTTGCTCATTATAATCAGTTTGCTATAAGCAGACCGTATCATATCAAGATACACCTGGTCTGGCATATTTTCTTCCTTTGAGTAGTATATTTTGTTGATCAGGTTGATCAGATTCATCGGATTCATCGCCAGCATGTCGATGTGCAGAACCTCGTTGTAGTTGAGCTTAGAAACAACCATTTTCTTGTTTATCTCATCAAACTTCACAAGAAAATCCTTATTCAGGACCTGGGAACCAACATCTAGCGTGATTATCGAGTAGTTGTTGTAGCAAATATCAAGCGTTTTGTTGCTGTCAGTGTAAACAAAAAGCGTCGTGGCACCATTATATGGTTCATCGCCTGTTTCATACTCAATTTTGCTTATAGTTTTGTCGCTCTTTCCTCTGAAAAGTATCGTGTCGTAGAGAAGAATAGTGACGTTTTTGGTGCCGTCAAAGACGACTCTGTACAGGTTTCCATAATTATCCACCAATACGGTATCTTTAATATCTTTGTTGTCTCTGTTATCTTTAATATCTCTGTAATTCTTAATATCACTGTTATCTCTGTTATCTTTAATATCTCTGCTGTTATCAGCAATGAAACTGATAAATCTGAATGCACTCTTATCCTTGGAATAACCCACATCTTTGTTATGTGAAGACAAATCACTGTCATCAAGCAGCCCTGTAATATCGCTTAAAAGATGTTTCAATCTTTTAATACTCAGAGAGGGTTTATTTGTTAGCAGCTTTCCTTCGCTTAAATCGTACACGAGAATCTCAGTTTCAAACAGAAGCAGCAGCTTATCGTCGTCAGGTGACGCCAGAAACGAAATGTCCTGTATTCTGGCACTCTTTAAATACTTCTTCAGCTTCTTCAAATCAACTGTAGCCAGTCTTAAGTACCTTCCCGTATGGGCATTCCAGAGGAACATTTTAATCACGTTATTCACAGCATATGAAAGAACAACATAGCTGCCATTCTCAACCACAAAAAGTTCACTCTCAGCATCCATTTCGCGCTCTATTATCTTATTGTACCGTTTAAAGTTTATCAGATTAAGCAGCACTATACTATCACGGAGTCTGATGAATATGCAGTTCAGTTTCTCCGAGTAGAACAGAATCTTCTTATCTTTGATGAACTCAAATGATGCCTCAACAATGTGGGTATACACTTTAGTGAAACTCTCGTTGGTGTTACTCAGGTAGTTTATAATAATATGGCCGTTATTGGAAAGATGTATTACACTGAGTTTATTTGTATGTTGTTTTTCACCATCCTGAATGACCAGTGTGTCGACTATTCTATCATTATACTCAGTCACAAGCTTGGTGATGTCAACCGATGAACTCAGGCTGCTGTTAAAGAGTGCATCAATTGTTGTTGTATTTAGCAAATGTTTTGCTTTCAAATCTTCTTTCAGGACATCATTCACCACCGCAATTTTCATTTTTTTAAAAAGGTTTTTGGTTGGAATAAACAGGGAGTTATGGATATAGTGGTTTTATGAGTTGATTTTGCTTTATAACTGCGATTATAATGGTGATATTTGGGTTTGTTGGTGTGTTTTATGGATGTAAATGAAATAATAATTAGTGAGTTGTAGTGCAGAGTTAACGGCGGATATAAGGTTTTTTAATATAATCACGTGACAAAAGATCTGTCGGATATAATGGCTATGCTTGATTCTATCAGATAGTGCCTACCAACCTCGCTGGTGTTTAGGTAGCTTCTGAAGTATGAAGCTGAAATTTGAGAGGTTTAGAATAGTTTATGCAAACTGGTGTTTATTAGCACCTGCTTGCAAATAGTTGACCTTGCATTTTGTTAAGCGAAGCGCATGTGACCAAATTACTCACGTGCTCTGCCAGTTTGAGTCGTGAAATCAGACATTTACCGCTACCGTGTGTGTCACGTGGCAGAGCCAGATTATATAATGACGTTAATCTGCTATATCAAAAGAGACAGTGGCAGAGTGACTGCAGAAATATACTGAATGGGTGTTTTTTAATTGTTTTTGCATGCTTTTTGCGCCAAACAAATAGTCGCTGTGGCTCTTCCAGCTTGCTGAAAAAAAAAGTCTGCCTGGGTATGTAATTCACGTGACATCTGCACATTTTCGCTACCATGTCACCAACTGCCACGTAAATACATCCAAAAGTATTGAATCAACACCTGATACTCTCAAATCTCAATCAAAACAGCTATGAAATTGTTA
Source organism: Hanseniaspora lindneri (assembly GCA_019649525.1). Classification (NCBI taxonomy): domain Eukaryota; kingdom Fungi; phylum Ascomycota; class Saccharomycetes; order Saccharomycodales; family Saccharomycodaceae; genus Hanseniaspora; species Hanseniaspora lindneri. The sequence goes on from JAFNJT010000188.1 coordinate 13,654, forward strand.
ATCTACTGTTTCTGCTTCACAAACAGTCAGCCATTTATATCCACCTTACTGACAGGTAGGAATGTGTTCTCTTTCAGTTGCTGCTGTTCGTGTCGGACATAAGTAAACCAGTACTACTAGGATCTACAGACCACTCAAATAAGGTTTGGTTGACAGAAATAGAGGTAGGAGGCACGTGCCTTAATCTACCCGGACACCTTCACACCGCTACCTTAGGTAATCAAC
>JAFNJT010000189.1:0-13748 GCA_019649525.1 Hanseniaspora lindneri
TGATTACCTAAGGTAGCGGTGTGAAGGTGTCCGGGTAGATTAAGGCACGTGCCTCCTACCTCTATTTCTGTCATCATGTGCATTATAAAGGCTTCAAATCCTGCTGGAATGTCTATGGTCGAAGGTGTCTCTTTTGATATTGAGTAACGATTGTTATTACATTTTCTTTTATCAACGCTTTGAATTGCAACATTGGTGGATTACCTTTCATTATTAAGGGTGAATGAGTTGGTTCAAATCGCTGGCACGGATCCCCCTGTTTCAACCCAGAAATAAATAATGCAAACTGTTTGCCTTAACCATCAAAACCAGAATCTAGTTTTAAAAACAAGGTGTGATGTTTCCTTGTTCTATATTGTTTGTTCAGTTCTTAATCTTCTTGACCAACTTTTCTGTAAAACTGCTTTTACTATGTGAAGATATAAATAAATAAATAAAAATAAAATCTATATGCTGTTTTAGATACAAAAGTTGTTAATGAAATATCCACCACATTCGTGCATCTTTTTATTATTCAATTGGTATTGTAAACAAATCAAGCACATGCTGTTGTATAAAATAAATAGAGCACTTCATTTATCTTTATACCTCATCGCGCTGTGTGTTTTATTTTTTTAGTATAATGATTTGATTGATTTGAACCAAAAAAAAAAAAAAAAACCAAAGAATCATATCAGCTCCTTATATAGAATTCCTTATTTCATCAATCCTGATAAGATGATACATAAACCATATTTCCGTTTTTAGAAAGCTCAAGACACTTTTTAGCATAAACGAAAATTAGCCGCCGTTTACCCCACCACATGGTGATCACGTGCGGTAAACCCAAATTTGTGCCCTAAACGCGTTATCTTTGGTGTGAATTTACCTCAGATGGTTGCCCGACTTTTTTTTTTTTAATATTTTGTCGGCGTTTAATTATAGATCTTTGTATCACATATAAACACGCGCCAAGGGGTGGATAAAAAAGTGTAAATAATATTTAAAGAACATAAAAGATAATATAATAATAATAAAAATACTACTATTAATATTAATAATAATGATAATAATAAAAATATATATCCAAGGAATACAACCAAAAGTAAAGCATATTTAAAGAAATTATAGACTGGTTCATTTTTTTTTTTTTAATTACTAATTATTAATTGTTTTTATTAGTTCTATTTGTATTACGTTCTTGTTTGTTTATCCCTTTGTTTTACACTAACCGGGTTAAAATATAATGTCTGCCACCCATAACAACAAGAGCAGCACAAGTCTGAAACGAAACAAATCACCTACAGCAGCAGATATCTACAGAATATTTTCTGTGGATGATGGATTGAATGAACTTAATTTGGGAAAACAAAGGCAGACTAGTACAAAATCAGTTGAAGGTGATAGTAAAAGACCAGCGCCTGTGCATGCAGCACTATCCCATAGAGATCTAAGCAACGTGCTAAAAAGTGGAGACACTTCTTTGCAGCGGTCAAAATCACCAGTTAGTGAGCGACAACCAGGGGTTGAAAGTACACCTGGGGAAGAAACCAATGATGCTGGAGAAATAGAGGAAGATTTTACCTTGCAAGACAAGCAGTATGCCATCAACACTCTTCATCCCTTTGGTATCAAAATCTGGAAGCCAGCTTTGTACAAGAAAGATCGTTCTATTGACAAATCCATTCTGCTGGACATGTATGGCGGTATTGCTTCTCCTTCTCAGACCAATGGGAACTCCGATTTTGACATATCCAATAACGGTTATGGTGATATCAGTTTGGATGTGAAGCTTTGGAACTTTGTCTACACCATAACTTTTGGAGTGATACTTTGGCTGTTCTTCACGGTTTGTGGGGTTTTGGCTATGGTTTTGAACCTATTTTGTGGATTTAAGTGTTCGGCTGAGCAGTTCTGTATCTTTTGGGAGATGGCATGTTTTCTAAGAAACCCCTTTGGTAAAGTACTGTATTTGAAAGAAGGTCTTTTGAGTAATGTAGCAGATGATGTTGTGGTGCAGGAATTTCAATACCAGAGACAAAAATCAAAAACTAATTCCGCATCAGGGCAATCACACAGTTATGGAAGCATGCCCGTTACTGCAAAATACTTCCTTAACGATGGAATGAAAGATAAAATGGGATCTAGTTATACAAAGTATGTTTACTGGTTGATAGTAAACCTTTTTGTGAGATTATTTCTGAACTGTATTGCTGCCCTTATGTGGATATCGGTGCTTGCCATACCTATGGCACACATGCTACATGTGGTTTTGGCAGTAATGAAAAAATTTCCACTCAGTTTCAGAGTGCAAAATTTGGAGGATATAGAAGTTACCAAAGCTGCACCTTCTACAGTTTCACCTTATGCTTCAGACAAAGAGAAAATTAAACTGGATGATATTTTGATCTGCGCGTTCAAGTGGTGTGGTTTGAAATATTATAAACTGACACTAGACGGAACGAATGTTATCGTTATGAATCTGATGCTGGTGGTTTTGCTAACAATTGCAGATTTCTTTTACTTCCACTTTTTGAATGAATTGCAGCTTTTCATTTTGTGCCTGATTTCTACATTCCCTCTTTCATTTTACATTGGAGGAGCCATTGCATCTATATCGCTTTCCACTTCGATGGCGCTAGGTTCTGTTATTAACGCTTTATTCTCTTCCATCATTGAAATCTTCTTGTATTGTGTGGCTTTGAATGCAAACAAGGGACTGCTCGTTGAAGGTGGTATAGTTGGATCGCTTCTTGCAGGTACTCTGTGTTTGCCAGGGATAAGTATGCTAGGAGGATCTTTTTTCAAAAAAACTCAGCACTATAATCCTAAATCAGCTGGTGTTTCTTCAGCAATTTTAATATTTGCCATTTTGACAATGGTTATTCCTTCCTGGGTTTATATCATTTACGGAGGAGTGGAAATGGTTTGCGAGGATGAAGGGGATTGCTACTTCCAGAACAAGCCCTTGGCACTCAACTCCTTCTTCACTACCAAACTGGAACCCTTGAGTTTTATTATCGCTGTTTGCCTATTTCTGGTATACATGATGGGTCTCTGGTTCACATTAAAAACACATGCATCAATGATCTGGTCTTTGCCAATATCAAGCAAGGAGGAAAACCATGTCAATTCCATGGCATCCAATGACACCACAACGGCAGCCTCAGTCCTGGAATCCGCTCAAAGCAGCGTGATTCATGACGGTGGTGGAGAAGCTAAACACGATGCCCCAAATTGGACGAAGAAGAAAGCATTCACGATCCTTTTGACTGCAACTGTGCTGTACTCCATAATTGCAGAGATCCTGATCCATTGCATTGACTTTATCATTTTATCCTTCCCGATTCTGAAACCGAAATTCTTGGGGTTGACTGTTTTCGCTCTTGTGCCAAACCTGACTGAATTTCTGAATGCATATTCCTTTGCGAGAAACGGAAATGTAGCGCTGTCGATGGAAATCGGGTCAGCATACGTTCTGCAAGTTGTGCTTCTACAGATTCCAGCCCTTGTTGTCTTTTCAACGCTTAAACTGAACATTTTTGAAAACATTGTCCCGGATCAAAACGATATTAAAACCTTCCTCTTCACTCTCGTTTTTCCCAAGTTTGATCTCATGGCCACCATCAGCTCTGTCTTCCTGTTTACATATCTGTACAGCGAAGGGAAAAGTAACTACTTGAAGGGGACGCTGCTGCTTATGTTCTACGCCATTCTGATCGTTGGTCTGTTTCTGCAGAGTTCCATTGACACAGATGGAGCATTATTATAGTCACGGCACACACTTTTATCAAACAGCTTTCTAGCTCCTTACCTGCCTTTCTATATAAGTATATATATGCATGACTCAGTGTTCAACCGGCATTGGCAGTTGGCAAACTAGAACAAGAGAGTTGACAAACTACCATTGACAGTTGACAAACTAGCATAATTCAGTATTCAACTAGCATAATCCAGCATTCAACTAGCACTGACAGTTGGCAACCGTCGTCCCGCAAGCCAGAAGGGCAATAAAGCACAGTACTTCCACTCTTTTTTCTCAACTTAGAAACATCCTTCTGTGCTTATGCTAGGGAAAGAACCAAGTTCTTGTCGTCGGAGCTTTTTTCATGAGGAACAAACAAAAACTTCACTCCGGCAAACTTTGAGTCAGTGAACTTTGTTGGCTTCAGTCCGCCCTTTGCGTTGATTTCTTCTTCAATTCCAAATTCAGACAACTGTAAAAGAGTCTTTAATTTCTCACCAACTTTCATCACTGCTTCCTTGTCACATGACTTGGTCCAGATTTGTGCCTTGTATCCAAACTTCTTGTAGGAGATGTAGAATCCATTGATTTCGTCTTCAAACTCCTTGGTTTCTTCGTTATATTCTAAGGTTCCTCCGATGATGGAGAACATCAATCTGCCCCAAAACTTGGCTACTGTTCCTGCTCCCAATTCACTGTCTAAAATATTGACAACCCATTTACCACCTTTACTGTTGTGTTCGTCTTCCCATTGTGGCTTGATACCTTCCTTGAAGAAGAAATAATCACTTCTCAAAGTATCAACGGCTGGAATAGAGGATTGAATACCCCAAAACTCTTCAATGGTTGTGAATTCACTGACTTTGATCAACAAATCTTCCCAGGCTTCGTTACTTTTAACTTGCGGCATGGCGTACCAGAAAGCCCAGTTGTTGTGCAATGGGTGCTTGACGGTTAAATCTTTCAATTGTTCTTCAACTGCTGGAGCGCTGGTGGATTCGTTAGCTGACATTTTTGGTTTTTCTTAGTCCTGGTTTGTACTTTGAAGTAGCTTTTCTGTGTAGTTTTATAGTGTTTAAAATCAGATTTCGTTTTTTTAAATCGTCGAGAATATGAAAATTTTGTGTAGAGAAAAAAATTGTCGGAGAAAAGAAAAAAATTTTTCACGCTTCCAAATTATGGGTAGCATAGAAATATGGAGAGAGTAATATGATGATATTAAGGAGGGAAAAAAACAACAAAAAAAAAGTAGAGTAAATGTTGGGGAATTGGGTAGACAGGTGCAGCTTGGATGTGGGTGAAATAAAAATGCAGAGCACGTGAAAAATATATCTGGATGCTGGAAACAAGCACAGCGTGCTGGTGCAGCTGTGTTCCTAATTGGGCAATAAGTTGTACTGGGAGGAAGAGAAGGAAGGGCATTTTGCAGCGGAGATAAGGGCAGCAGAGAAGGAAATAGAAAGAGAAAAAAAAAAAAGAAACGCATGGGTCACGTGATGCATTGTGTTTTGTCCTGGGTATCGGACTTAGCTAGCAACTTCTGGGTCCGTGGTTCACGTGTTTGCCTTTGTTAAACAGTGGTTTGTGTTTCTATTTGTTTGGTTTCAGTGCCATGTTGTGTTATTTTGGCTGTGTTGGCTCTGCTGTGTATTCTGTTGTACGCACAACTTAGTTACCTGCCAAATCAATAACCTTTACTAGGATTCAATCCTGACGAAAACGTGACGTCGAGTTTTTTTGGCTGGCAAAAATAATACAGAAGCCACAATGGTGTGATATTAGAGAATACAGCAGGTGCAGCGCCACTTTTAGTGTTACTCTTGCACGTAATTGCTTAATTTTATGCCCTTTCGGGTGCGGTTCCCAGGCGTTTAAATGCGGTGGATTTAACTCTGTCGGATTTAACAAAAAACAGTAAGATCACCTGACCAGATTGTGCTTGCACGTGACCACCCAGACAGGTTGGTTTCTCAGGCATAGCTGCAGGGCACCAAAGACCTGTGTTTTCAGCAAAAAAAAAAAAGATTGAGCTTTCTCAGAGGATGAATCTTTTGCTGCATAAGAGTCCCTGTATCTGAAGCAATTGTTCAGTGTTTTTCTCCTTGTCTGGAGCACGGTATGTCTTTTGTGGTTTGGTCACGTGCAATCTGTTTTTGTGGTTTGGTCACGTGCTGTTTACTCTCTGCTGCTTCCTGTCAGCTGAATATCAAGCGGCTAGCCATGTGTTTATAGTGGTGTGTTGCAGCGCATTAAAGTCCTCGTAATTCTCTGATTTCCACTTATAGACAACCACACTCGCATTAAAACGCAGTCTTACAGGCCGCAGCCCAGGGTCACGTTTTTGGCAGAAAATGATACAGCTATGGCAGCCGGGAATGCTGTACACTGCTCTGAAACACTACACTAGCGGCACGTGAGTGATTCATCAATCCTGCGTCACACAGCCTCAACTTGTGTCAAGTCACAGTTTCTTGTTTCTACACCTTTGTTCTAGCCGCTTATGTCCGACCGCTTATGTCCGAAATAAGGTTAATGATAGAAAACATGTGGGTTTACAGGGCCAATAATGACTCATTTGTTTGGTTTACCTCGCATACTTTCTACATAGAAGTACACTAATATGCATATCCAATACCCCATTAATTAAGCATTGATATTGATTTACGAGTAAAATACTTTCCAGAATCGTCGATGGACGTGTTACCTGAAATACTTGGTAAATAAATACGATACGCAGCAGATTTCCTATTGCGGCAATATATACTTGTCCGGGTAAGCATCTGCCAACTATGACTGCTACCTTTAACTCCGTCAAGGTTCCATTTCTCCTCTTTTTTATTTTTTATTTTTCATGTATTTTTTTTTTTTATTTTTTTTTTGTGTTACCAGATTTTTTTTTTCTATCCAAAAAAGGAAAAAGACACTTGAAATCACGCTACCAGTGATTTATAAGCACACTTTATACTGGGGAGTATAAAAAGAAGATCAGACAGATGGAAACGGGGGTAAATAATACTTGAAAACAAAAGTATTATGAATGACCAAAAAGGATACTAACACAAATTTTCATTAGCTTTGTTTTTTAAAAAAATAAAAAAAAAATAGAAAAAAAAAACTATGAGTCATAATCACAAAAGGCAGACTAGTATTGATATGTTGCCTTTAAGCAGTATACACAGTCATGAATCAATTGACTCTAATACGGAAAAAAATAATCCATACTTAATAACAGTTACTAAAGATGAAGAACATATAGATTTACAAACAGATACACCTAATAATACACCACGAGATTATGAAGAACTTGATATAGATATTTTAAACAACAAGTTAAACCAGCTTGCCAGAATCACCTCAGTCAACAGTGGATCATACTTTTCAGACTACAGATCCCTCACACCATTATCAAAAAACTCATCTGGCAACAATCTATACAATTTCAACAGCGGCAATTCGTCCGAAAACAACTCCAAACAGGTATCTAACGTTAATTTAAAGAAAATGATGGCTATGACAGCATACAACAATGTCAGCAACAGCAACAAGTACAGTCTCGGAAACACCAATGGAAAGATTCAACCAGGGTTTGCTGAGCTAATGAATATGACCAGTGTCAGCACAAGCAGTTTGAAGGATGGCATTTTTGCACAAGCACCAATATCAGATAAACAGCAAAAGAAGCACAAATTCAATCTCCATCTGGTCACTTCACGAGACAGTGAGGATTTTGAAAGCGATGATGAAGGAAATGAAACGAAACTAAGTTTTCCCAAGAGCCCCAGCCATTTTTTAAACACAGAAAATAAATCATCCAATATTTCGCAGCTTTCACATGATTTGAAGGCCACTGTCAATCAGGACACCACCCACTCAGACTCAGATTCAAATTCAAATTTTAGCATTGTTTCCTCTATAGAACCGAAATCACCTAAATCACCACTATTACCTCTTCATTCAGCATATCAGCCCTCAGTAGCGACTCTTCTTGAGCAACCTTCGGTTTCCCCAACAAAGCATGCGGAGCATATCGTGCCCCAGAAGATTAAATATCTCTTTATCTTGTCTGGATTGCCAGCTTCAGGGAAGAGCACGCTATCAAAAAACATGATTCAATACATGACAACGACATACCTTTCTTCAAATGATCACTGTTTTGACCTGAAAAAGGCTAGTGAGAGGGGCATGAATAGTAAGTCTAGAAGAAACTCTCTCTTTGGTGCGAACGGCGACCCAAAGAAGTTCAAGATTGAGATCTTCAATGCCGGTAAGATCCGTCGTTCTGACTCCTACAACAGAACCAAGCAACTGTACTTGATGGCAAACAACTCTAACGAAGATCTTTTTTCTCCAAAAAATAAGTCCAAGAAAGATGTTTTTGCGAAACTTACTTTAGATTCTCTTTTCAAGAGCTTGCGAAAGGACGGCTTGGATATGGCCATTTTTGATGCTACAAACTCTACAAGAGAAAGAAGACAGTTTGTTGTTGAAGAAATTGCAAAGCAGCAAAGAGAAATGACCAAAACCCAGCAATTTAACTGTGAAAATAAAGTTGAAATGAAGATTGTGCCTGTGTTTCTTCAAATCATGTGCACCAACAAGGAATTCATCAAGTACAACATATACAACAAGTCATTCAACGACGACTACTACGATAAACCATTTGATTTTGCAATACAGGATTTTTCAAAAAGGGTTCTTTACTATTCTCAGCAGTACTGTCCAATCACACAGGAAGAAATTTACGAATTGGAGATTCTGATGAGAGAGAATGGCTGCAACAGCAACTTGTACTACATCAATTTAGAAAACAGCAGTGATTCTTCCTACGAATCAAACATCTCTGAGCACGACTCCAAAGAAGATGGCATTCTGTACGGTCTTCTTGACTTTGCAAAGAAATACAACTCCCTTTCTGAGAGCATCGCTTATGTCCACAATGTGCAGAGATTCTTGGATAGCATTGACTCTTGGAAACTAGACGTGTTGGAATCAAATTTGAATGATGAATATTTTGATAAACTCAATCGCAATCTGCAGAGAACATGCACCAAATACGGCGTCAAGGTGCCTTTAATAAAATAAAACTTATCCCGCAAAATTATAGAGATTGTATCCAACAAAAATAATACAGCAGCAAGCAAGCAAAGACAAATAAAATCACCACAAACGCGAAACACTCTCGCGCATGAAACAAATTTATAAATGATTATATACAATTATCGTAATGAACATAGGAAAGATAATGAATCGGTTATATGCATTTGCTGCTACTAGCAATTAAACAGCTATTTTTATTTTCATTTTTTCAATTACATCAGTCATCACGTGCATAAATAAAGTAGTATTTCCAGCATCAATTACTTGTCATGGAACCAACCAGCAGTCTTTTTGTTGCTGTAGTATGGTCTCTCAAGATTCAGTTCTCCTCGTGACCAGATTCCAATGGACTTGTCAGTAGAATTAGTAACAAGCATGTTTCCTCTGGGTGACCAGGAAAGACCATTAATAGTGTTATTATGAGCATACGGTATTTCATGGTAGAAAGAAGTGTTTTCTATGGCACTTGCAGTATCAAAAAATTGCAGTGCACCTGACTTCAATCCAACGGTCAGGTGATTTCCATTCAAGGAATCAACCTCAAATGTATGGAAATTAGTGTCTCTGTATGATCTGAAAGGAGCCTTTAAATTTCTCATATCAAAACTTTTCAAAACAGCATCCTTCCCTAGAGAATAGAACTTGTAATTTGAGCTGCAGTTCTTTTGGAATCGGACTTTATTAACAGAGCTTCTGTATGACAAAACACTCTTTACACATTTTCCTGATCTTGGATCCCACATTTTGATCATATTGTCCTTAGATCCAGATAGAAGTAGACCCATTTCACCGTGCCAATCACAAGAATTGACATCCCAATTGTGTCCCTTAAGAACTTTTTCCAAAGAACCGTTCTGAAAATCATAGATCTTGACAAGCTTATCGTCTCCGCAGGCAACAAACTTAAGATCATCCCAATTGAAACTTATATCTCTCACATTTCCGAGTGTAAGTCCGTCAAATCCGCTTATTCCGCCTACAGCCGAGCCAATTCCCGTGGTTGGTATATCTCTGTCAATAGTCTTTGTTAATCTCAGATTGTTTCCCTGCCATATCTTTATAATCCCCTCATCGTCACCACTGACAAGCCATTCTCCATTTTTAGTAAACATAGTTGCCTTAATCATTCCGTCATGACCCTGGGTCACGTTCTCCAGATTGTAATCCTGGGTGTTCCAAAGCGTGAATTCTCCTGTCGCTGTCGTTCCCAGAAGTCTCTTTGTAGAAGGATGCCATCTGGTGGATGTTATTTGGAGATTAGATGACTGTTGAGCAGTCGGAATAAGTTTTTGCAGTGTTGTGATGGTGTTAATGCTCCGCAACTTCGTCGGAGGTAGCGTCAGATCCGGTTTTACCGTTGGATCTATCGTTTTTGTTATCTTCTGCTTAGCAGAGGGCATTTTTTTCACACCCAGCCTTCTCAAAAACATCTGCTGGTAAAGCAGATTGTTGGACTGGTTGATGGGGTGTCTTTTCACGTGGGTGACCCGTTTGCCCTGCAGCTGAGCACTCTCAGCCAAATCTCTAGCGCTTATTTGTGAATTGAAAGACATTGACATCGGAGATTAGTAGATTCAGTTGATGGTGTTCTTATTGGTGGTTGTGATATAGTTTGTAAATGGTGTTTAGGTGGATTTTGTTGTATCAGAACAGAGGTTTTCTTTTTTTTTTTTTGTTAAAAAAAAAAATTAAAATTTTAAAAACGTGACCAAAGGTTGTTGCTCACGTGACTTATTATACTTGCTCACGTGACTAGATGTGGTTGCTCACATGACCGAAATTCTTGCTAGCTGACTGGTTGAACCAAAAACAGTGCTAGCATCGTTGCTAGGCAGATATATAAGTTGCTAGTCTTAGCTTTTATTCTTTCAAGTACTCACGGTGATAGTTTTCAGTCAAAAAAGATAGCTGCACCTCACTTTATGTCCGAAGCCTTGTCGATGCCGCTGTAACTCCGCAGCAGCGCAGCAAGCCAGTACGGAAGTCGATCAAGAATCTGAATGAAATATCCGTACAGCGGAGCGACAGTTGTTCCGTTCTGCAGTTTCTCCATGTTCGCAACGATGCGGCCTGCGAGTTCATCCACATCCACTGGTGGCGCCAGAAACGTGCGCTCATTGGTTATCTCCGCAAACAGTGCTGTGTCTTTGAGTTGGCCGGGTAACACCAGCAGGGCTCGTTTATTACTCATCTGGGCAAACGACTGGTGCAGAGCTGATAGTGCTGCTTTGCTTGCACTGTATATGGAAGCGTTTTTAGGTGTCACCAGCGACAGAATAGAGGAGATGGTCACGAGGTAGTCCGGATTGAGAATGTGCATGAGATTAGCAGCCGCCAAAACATTGACGCGAAATATGCGGTTGAAACACTCCTCTGACCAGACGGACATAAAGGAATCAAATGTGTGACGCGTTCCACAGTTGTTGATGAGAACTGTGTAGCAACCCGTCCCTTTTGTTATCTCCGCCGGTAACTTTCTCGCTAGGTCACGTGCCTCGCCTGCCAAATCAAACTCTACAAACAGACTCCGTTTATGCTCGTTTATAGTGCTATTTTCTGCCTTTTTTCGGTCAATTATCACTAAAGTGAAGTTCCTGAAATGCCCGTATTTGGTCAATAGCGCTCTACTAATCGCCGCTCCAAGCCCATTTGAACCACCCGTTACGATACAGAAAACCTTCTTTTCGGCTATCAAGTGGGACAAAGTGTCGTATTTGAGTGGATCAGAAACGTTGAACCGCTTATAAACAAGCCTGTTGAGAGAATCATTGGCCCAAATAATCAGTTTAACGACTACAAAAAGCAGCATTTGACCCCCAATCACCCAACTGAAGCTTACCTTATTGAGAAAATAAGCCGTGATAAGAACCAGTGGGGGCGTCACGTGACAGATAAATCCGATAAGCACGTCGATGCTCGCAAAAATCATTGTTTCAGGTGCAACTTGGGCCTTTCTTTACCACGTGTTTTGGGTAGTCTTCATCTCTAAAACAGGAACTTCATCGTTAATAAAATGAGAGTATCCAACTGTTAAGTCCGATTTTCTTTTTATTTTTAATTTTCTTGTTTTTTTTTTTTTAATTTTGTTCCCGCTACCATGTTGTGCAGCTAAAATGGTGGAAAATTTTCGCGGCCGAACCTCACAGCGGGAAACTTTGCCGCATACTCTGGCTGGTTCTCGGTGGGATTTTAGCAGAAACAGCATATTCTTTGGTGCAATTCAATTGCATAGAAACATAATACATTCAGGTTAGTTTAAAAAAAGTGTTTTTAAGGCAAAATTATTGGTCTCTTATAGGCAATTTTGTAGGCTCTTCGCATCGGAGATAAGAACTTGCACTATTCCTAGTTAAAAAAAACACGCCCGCACAGATTTCAAGCAGGCGCATCACGAGACCAAAACGTCATCATCAAAGGCACAATTAGCAGCTAATAATCTGTCAGCTAAACCCGCCCTAAAACAGTTCCCAGAGGATCACTTTAATTCCTTCTTTCTTTGCCGTTTTTATATGATATTTCCCAGAGTGGCAATGCGGAGATTGCGCCTCAAATGTCCGCCACTGTGGAGATGTTTTCCTGTTCTTCTCACCATGGTTTTGTTCCTCGGAACAGGCGCAACAACCATAAAATACAACCCAAAATCACCAAAAGCGCTCATTTTGGTTCTGCTTTTTGCCTCTATTTATCTGTACTTCAGGATCATCTTTGTAGGTCCCGGCACACCAAAATCCGAGTACCAAAAGCTGACGGTTAAGGTAGAAGATCTAGAAGAAGCGATTGCTTCCCGAAGTGAAACTTTCAAAATAACAAAGTTCAACTACTGTACGAAATGCACCAAGGACATAATTGGCAATGGAACTGATTCTAACGAGTTTTTCTTGAAGCCAGAGCGAGCACATCACTGTTCTGTTTGCAACACGTGTGTGCTCAAAATGGACCATCACTGTCCCTGGTTTGCTGTATGCATTGGGTTCAAGAACCATAAAAACTTTATCCAGTTTCTCATTCTGACGACTCTCTACAGTATAACAATCTTTTTTGCCAATTTCTTTGAAATCAAAGATGAAATTCACCAAAACTTCAACAGCAACGATGACATAAATCATCTTCAGTTTAAGCTTTGCTACGTTGCCTTCATAGCGACAATCATTTCCCTGACTCTGGTTGTTTTTGATTGGTACTCGATCTATCTGCTGGTAAACAATTTCACCACACTTGAAAAGATGGCATTTGATGAAACTCGTGAACGTGAGTCACTGCTGCTTTTGGAGGAGGGAGAAACACAGAAAGCAAACAAAATAAACATCTACGACTGTGGCAGCAAGATGGAAAACTGGAGACAAGTGATGGGTAGGAATTGGTACAGCTGGTTTTGTTTTTCAACAAAAAGCAGCCAGGATGACTGCAACTTTGGGTTTCTGTTTCCTGTCAACAAAGATGTTGTTCTTCAGCAGCGGCTGAGACGCCGATTGGGAGCTGATTAGTGGAACAAAATGAAGTAAAAATAAGTCACTTACATATTTGCATAACACAAGTGAGTAAATGAAGCATAACACAGGTGCGTAAATTAAGCAGAAGAATAGTGAGGATAACAGATGGAATTTGAGAAAATGTGCCCTGTAATTTGGATGCCCTGAATTATCACATCAACTGATAACAACTAGTCAGTGAGCGAATTTTGTGGGTAACGAAATATCAATAGGGAAAGGCTAAATGAACTAAATAAAATTATCAAGAGGGATTGCCGAAAGATAAGAAACCTGAAAAGTATAAAAGGGCCAAGTGCGGAACGAAACTTCGATGAGAACAGTCACATATCTGCTAAATCAACTGCCGTTAATTTCAGAACAGTGACAGAAATAGAGGTAGGAGGCACGTGCCTTAATCTACCCGGACACCTTCACACCGCCACATTAGGTAATCAACA
>JAFNJT010000018.1:0-81851 GCA_019649525.1 Hanseniaspora lindneri
ACACCAATTAGATTTATTATCCTTAGCCTCAAACAAAATTTTATCTTGTTTATTGGAACGTAATATTTTTTCGACATCAAAGAATTTCTAAGGTTCCGTGGCCAAGTTGGTTAAGGCGTGCGACTGTTAATCGCAAGATCGGCGGTTCGACCCCGCCCGGGACCGATCTATTCTTTGTATTATTTTTTTTTGGTTTTTTAAGAAACAATCTCATTAAAAAAATTCAACTCTAATTTCTCTAAAAACCAATTCAAAATAGTAAACAACTCATCTGGTAAAGTGAACCATATCATCTACTTTAGAAACCAGCCTTGTTTTTTTTTAAATAATCTATTTTTGGATCATAAAATATTTTATTCCTTTTTCAGAAATCTTTATACCTTTTCAAGCAGTCGTTATACCCTAGCTACTTTTGCTGTTAATATTATTATTAACATTAGTATCATAAGGAACCTCAATTGAACACAGCACATAAGTTTTCTTCAACTTTGGTGAGCCACCATTTGCAATCAGTATTTATATTTGAAATTGCTTTCATACAAAAATTGCTGTTCCGTTGCATGTAACTTGATTTCATAGTGCGCGTGTTTGAGATGTATAATAGTAATAACCCTGTCAGCGAAAACTACAGCGAAGTTGATAGAAATGAGCTTCTTTCCTTAGTTGACAAAAGCATATCTCTGCAAGAATTGAAGGACTATCTTAAGAAGGAGAAACAGGAATTTTTGAAGAGTCTGATACCTATCTATTCCTCTGCTGATTTAACTAAAATCAATAGAAAATACATTAACAAGAAGGTGGTCAATGATTTGTACACCAAGTCCAAGGAATTCGAGCAGAAATTTCTTTATAAAATTCAGAAATATGAGATGTCTGTAACAGAGCGGGAATGCAAACAGAGCCCGTCAAACTACGAGAATAAAAAACCTGAACAAATAAAAGTGTCAAAGCCTGATTTTTTGAAAAGATTTTATAACATATACTCCGCTGAAGGAAAGTCAAACAGTTTTTACAAATTAGAATACTCCTTTGATGATTTGATTAGTCTGGATGAAAAATGGGCAAAACTGAGCAAAGAAGTATCAAAGGTGCTGTTTACAGGCCAAACATTGGAGTATGTTGTTACTGATGATAATATCACTGAGTGTGCTTTTTTCCAGGATCCACCTAACATTAGATACTGGGCTTTCAGATTTCATCTTTTTCATAATCTGAGAACATACTTGAACAGCACAGGATCGTCAAATCTCGGAAGCCCTTTTTACTTTGAGCAGGACGAAAGAGCAACCATTATAAATGAAATATTAAAACAGAATGCTGAAAAAGCGCTTGAAAATGAACAATCTGAGAGTGAGGAAGGAAATGAAGATTTTAGAAACGAAGATGCTATGGTTGATGGTGAAGATCCAGAAGATAAAATGTTTGTTGACGAAAACGGTTCATTAGAACCAGAAAATTCTTTTGCTGGTATCCAAGAAACTCAAACTTTAGCATCCACGGTCCAAAATAAGAGCTTATTAGGTGATGAAAAAGAAAACAATCCTGATGATGACTATTACAGCGGCTCAGACGACAGTATATTACTAAAAAACGAATACATTTTGCTGAAGAACTTAAACAAGCACAAGGATAATAACGTGATTAAAAATGCAATTTTAAATGATTTCAAGCCAATCTACTTAACAAATGAACTCTGGTTCAGTGTAACGCCAGAAGACATATCTATCTTTATTGCCGATTATTGCTACAAGAAAATGTCAAATAACGGCGCTAGCAAGTTACGAGGTATAGCTATGGATATAACTGGTGGGTCAGGATTGGATTCTATATCTCTCTCAAGATACTGGCCTAAAGTGATTGCAATAGATATCAACATGGAGAATCTGTATAGTGGATTCAAAAACGCTCAAAACTATAATTGCCAAGACAAACTATCCTTTATTCACAACGATTTCACTGACCCTGTTTTTTTCAACCTTTTTAAAAAGATCTACAAAGGTAAAATAGATTTAATATACAGTTCACCTCCTTGGTCTGGTCCTTCATATGGAGAACTCAAATTATATGATGTAGATGAACATTTAGGCATGGGCGGTTTATCAAGTTTGCTAAGAAAGACCCTTCAACTCACAAATAATTGCTGCTTTTTCTTGCCTAAAAATAGCTCAGTGAATCAGATAATGACTATTGCAAGATTCCATTTCCAGAAGACCAAGCCACCAGTGAAGATTATTTATGTTTCTCTGAGAGGAAAAACAAAGGCGGCTCTTGTTCTTTTTGGAAAGAAACTAGCTTCAGACGACTAAGCAGACTCCTTCAAGCTGTGGTGTACGAATGGGTAATCAATGTAGTGGGCTAAAACGTCTTGGTATATATGAAAATAAGTTGTCGTTTTTAGCTGTTAATTATTTTTGTTTTTGTTTGTTTCTCTTGAAGATGCCTAAAACTGGTGGCCTTCGCTCCAGAATTTAAAAGAAGTCAGTTGTTCCTTTTTACTTAGCAATGGCCAAACCTAAAGCATCGTTTCCAACATCGTAGATGGAATAGTATTTTCTTAAGAAGGAGTCACCCAAAATAGCCAGAGGACCGATTGGAGCAGGCATGTCCATAGGGGTGAAAGCTGAAATACATGATCCTTGCAAATCCAATGTGTAGTCGTAAGCGTCCAGAGTGAAATTAACTCCTCCCAAGGTGAAAGTAACGTCTGGCAAAGAAGCTCTGCTGTCACAGTCAATACTGTATTGCCCAGACCAGCCCTTCTTGGCTCCAATTTCAGTGTTGATCATTTCAGCTAGTTCTGAAGGCAAAGTGATCAGAGAAGTACCAGTATCAGCGATAATACCGTGATTTTCCAATAAGGCGTATTCATCACCTAGACCGATACCGTCAAAGGTGACTTCCCAGTAGGCTTTTCTTCTGATAGGCAACCATGTGATTTCACCATCGTAATGGTCGCTGTCGATTCCACCAAAAGTGGCAACACCTCCGGTGATAGTATCCTCATCACCCTGGGTGTTGTTTCCCATGTAGAAGGAGAACAGTGGCTTTTTCAACAGTCCCTGGTCAATGGCGTTGTAAATAGGTGGAACAACACCGTCTACAGCAATAGTATCGTATCCCAGACCCAAAATACCGTCAAATTTGGCAAATGCAAAAGTCAACCCTGGCTCAGAGGTGGCTTCACCAAAATCCTGTCCCAAAATCTCCAACTCACCTATTTTCAAAGTATCCTTGGAAATGTATCCAGAAACGGCTCCTGTACCGTACTGAATAGCAAACTCAGTTCCGTTTGGCTTGAAGGTAGAAGAAGCACCAGAGTCGTATTTTGGATGCAAAAAGCACGATAAAGAGCCACATTTCACTCCTGGAACCCACAAGTTTGAAGAGCCTGTGTCCAAAATAACCTTAAAGTTCTGTTCTGGGGTACCCAAACTGATGTCTGTGTAGTACTGTGCATTGGCGTAGTTGCTCAATGGGGAGTTGAAAACGTCCCCGCCAAAGGCTGCCTGGAAAATTTCGTCACTGCTAGAGAAATAATCCATGTGCAATTGTTGCAGATGTGGTGTCAACGCTTCTTTGGATTCAGGGTAAGCATTAACAAAGGTTTTTAGGTATTTCATTTTGAAGGAAGTAACATATTGGTCAAAGGTCATTTCCTTCAACTGCTCAGAAAACGCAGTCTTCTTGATAGGCGCAGCAAATGTGTTTTTCGTCTTTTCATTTTTGTGGGATTTGGCTTCGCTGCTGCCAGCTAGCATGCATGTCAAAAGCAGAGATGTAACCACAGTTTCTACTTTCATTTTTATTATATATATATATCTATTTTACTTTATGAAAGGAAACAAGGTAATATGATATAGTTTATACTTTTATTTTATACTTTTGGTTTGGTATTTAATATTTATTTCTAATATTTTTAACAATTCAAAATATGTTACCTGATGTTCCGTTTTTTTTTATTTATTACCTGTTTTATCAATTTTCTTATCTTGAGATAATAGACTTTTTTCCTTCCTTTATATAGTTTTGTTTACCACCCAATACAAACTTTTCCCTTTAAAAAAATAAAAAATATAGAGGCATGTGAGACAACAAAAAAAAAAAAACAACGCTACCATGTCTGAAAATAATATTTTTTGTCAGGGTAACTAAAGAATTAAAGGCTCTTTAGATAGCGAAAGAACGGTCTAATGGGAAGTAATACCAGGACATAAAGGCCCGTATATGCGCAAAAAAACGTCAATGTCTTTGAATAAGCCGTTGAATGCGTTTTCATACGTAGTTTTTCCTTCCTGGAGCAGACGTAAAACTAAGCGCTACTATATCAGACGTAAAACTAAGCGCTACCATATCAGACGTTTGCTTGTTTCGCGGGCGGGTAACACAAATGCCGGTGATTGATTTGCCAAAAAACATAGCACTGCCAGATTTGGAACATCA
Organism: Hanseniaspora lindneri; assembly: GCA_019649525.1. Taxonomy (NCBI): domain Eukaryota; kingdom Fungi; phylum Ascomycota; class Saccharomycetes; order Saccharomycodales; family Saccharomycodaceae; genus Hanseniaspora; species Hanseniaspora lindneri. Next base: position 4,441 of record JAFNJT010000018.1, read on the forward strand.
TGAATGCATCATACCTCCAACTGGTTCGACTTTCAAAAACTGAACACATCACGTGACTCAATGCTGCTTATCCGCCGATAACCGTTAAATCCGCCAAATGCCTATCATTGGGCGAGAATTATCTTATGAGGCTATTATCAGTGGTTGTGGTGCTGGATATCAATAGGTGTTTGCTGCTAAATTTTAAAAACAACTATCAGTAGGTGATATTTGTTGCTATAAAAATTAATTTTCAATAGGGATTCAGAAAAGATGACAAAAACAAAAAGTATAAAAGGACAGGTTCTGATCGAAAAGATAAAATAAAAAACACTATAGTTTCTAAATAAATTAATGTTATATTAAAAAAAGTAAAAAAAGAATTAAACCCGGAGGAAAGCTTTTATATATTATATATTATAGTTCGCGCCTTAAATGAGACAGTTACATGAGTTATCATCACGAACACAAGCATTTGATGATTAGCTTCAAAAACAAGTAGTTCCATGCGTTACATACACAGCAACTCTTTCCTCCCAAGTATCTAGTCGGCCAGCTTGTTTAAAAAATCATTGTGCAGTGACTTTTCCTCCTCTGTCATCACAACTGGAGGATCCCTATCTGGGAACACGTTCACAGGGTTTCCCTTGTCCACATCAACGTGTTTAAAGTTGAAAAGAGGGCCAGGATATGGGTACTGGGCACATCTTGTTCCAGTGCACGGGACTGCTTCATACGTGTGAGTGTTTTTGGCAGTTCCTCTGTAAGTGGGATCAACATCAAGAATGGATCGCCAACTAGTCCAATCTTCTAGCAGACCCTCGTTCTTTAGCATGCTTCCATAAACATCAGTCGCCATGTAGGGAATGTAGAAACCGCTATATGTGTTCTTGGTTATATTCCAAACAAACTTGATAGCATCCCCGACATAGACTTTTATTTTCATATACTTGGTTAGTTTCATGTCATTCACAAACATGGGATTAGTAGAGTAACAGTAAAGCCACCAACTGAACTTGAAAATATCATCCTCTTCTGGAAGCTGAACCAGCATGCAATGAAATTTAGATATTGTGTTATCTAAAATGGTGTAGTCCGCTAGCCTATTTCTACCTATAGTGAAAACCTTTTTGTCAATACCAAGAAGCTTCTTAGTCGCTGTTGTGTTTTTGATATTTTTCAAGGGATATAGTTTTATAAGAGATTCTCGTTTTTGTTCATAATAGCTAGAAGACTTTTGAACACTAAGTTCCCTCAGAATCATCTCTTTGTCGAAACCATTAGAATCGATTAGGTTATAGGAATTCGACAAGTTTCTTTTGCCCACCTGGTCACTTCCATTTGTTAAGTTTGGAGTTTCCTTGGAATCATTCCCAGATTTGGCTCGATGGTAGAACACGAGTTTGTCGGTTTTAGTTGTTTCGTTTTTGACTGGAATTTCGTTATCAGTCAGTGGAATAAAACCCTTCGGAATTTGTTTAGGGGTTACTTGATCTTTCTGTCTTTTCCAAGGCTGAGAAGAACCATCCATAACAGGATCCTTTTTCCACTTCTGAACATCTGATTTATTGTTCACATTATGTTTTTGATTATTAGGATTCTGAGATAAAGCAATGCATTGACTAATAGCATTGTTTTGTGATGGCTCCATTAAAGAACCTCTGTTTTCCAAGAACCAAGGTTGTTTTAAAGCTTCACTTGCTTTCAATCTCTTTTCAGGATCCACACAAATAAGCCCTTTCAGAAACTCTATGCCTCTTTCAGAAATTTTATTAAGTTCAAGGGGCCCACGATGAAAGTCTCCGGTTTTAATCTGAGCAAACAAACCCTCCTCTGATGCAGAGCTGAATGGCAAATGACCAGTCATGATAACGTAAATCAAACAACCTAAGGACCACATGTCTACTTGAGCTGTGTATTCTGGTCTCATAAACCTTGGTCTTAACTGACCCCTATTATCTATATCTTGGATCAGCTCCGGTGCAATATAAGCCAAGGTTCCGCAAAAGGTTTTAAAAACAGTTCCTTTTTTAGCCAGTCCAAAATCTGTGATTTTGATCAAAACAGGACTGTCCTGTTCAATGAGAATGTTGTCTGGCTTCAGATCTCTGTGTGTTATATTATTTTCATGCATGTATTTAACAGCCTCAACTATTTGAAAAGCAATCTCGCAACATGCATCTTCCTCAATCGCTCCATTTTCAGCAACAAAATCCATGAGATCTCCTCCTGTCACTAAATCCATCACAATATAGCAGTTGTCCTTGTCCTCAAAGAAATCATGAAGTTTAACAATCCTTGAATGATTTATACTTCTTAAAACCTCCATCTCACCGCGAACTGCATCAATATTTGTGCCTATAAGCTTAGCCTTGGTAATGATTTTGATGGCAAATTGCTTTTTGTCAGCTATTCTTTCAGCTTTTTTAACCACAGCAAAAGCTCCTTGTCCGAGCAACTCATCAAAGATATGATACTTTTGTTGGATAGTAGTTGAAACAATTTTTTCTTCTTCTTCCAGAGCTCCATTCACATTTACTTGCAAATCTTTCTTATCATTATTACCTAGAGGCATCTTATTGCTGAGAAATGGAACCTGATTTGAATTTCTGCTCACCGCTTTATTTTTCTTAAGAACTGGTTCTTTACTATGAGATTCCTTTTCAAATGGACTATTCCTTAGATCATCAACATTTCGCTTCTTTGGAATGCTTTTGACAACATCTGAATGCTCTTTGATTGCTCTAATGTTAGCGTTGTCCTTTGACGCAATATGGAGCTTCTTTAGGAAAAGAAATCGATACTGAGCCAGAAAGGTGTTATTAATTTCTATCTCATAGTCGGTGCAGTCTTCTTTAATTCCATAGCCAACCCCTATAACATCGAAATCAAACAACCTTATTTTCATGTTCCGTGGTATTTTTGTCCCGTTCAGCCAAGTTCCATTTCGACTAAGATCTGTAAGATAGAACTGGAAATTTCTTTCTAGAGTGATTTTAAAATGGATGTTAGAGATCCTTGATAGTTGGGGCAATAAAATGTCAACTTTCTTTTTGCTTCTTCCAAATTTCCAAACTTTTGTTGGCGAATTGTCTTTTTGAGTTAGCATTTTTTCATCATCAGTTTCCAACAAGGCTTGTGCTCCTCCTTCAAAATCAAGTTCGAATATTTTATCGTTGTTGAGAGGATCTTTCAAAAACATACATTTTGTTTCACTCACTTTCATAAAAGGCGGTTCCTTAAAAAATGTGTCATTGTTTGAATTTGGAGAGTCTTTGGATTCAATTCTCAAATGAGGTATTGGTGTCTTTTCTTTCATTATGTGATCATGACTCTTGTCATCATCTTGTGTAGGAACTACATCCTGTTTGCTTTCCTGTTCAGATGTACTCATTTTTAACCAAAGTGTTATAGACCTCAAAAGTTTCACTTACCAATCAAAGCAGATACCTCGGTAATGTTAGGGATTTAAGATTTTTAAAATTCTTACTCTTAAGATTATATTTTATTTTAATATCTTGAAATCATATTAGGTATTTGAAACATTGAAATTTTCGCGACTCTAGTAATTCGCGATTCAAGAAAAAAAAAGACGGACTTAACTGCCATGCCGCCAAACTGATGGATGCTAAAAGAAACTTTCTTAGATGGGTAAAGTTTTTTTAGCCAAGTAGTTTGAATTACTGGTCGAAAAGATTTGATATTCTAGAAATTATTTTTATGAGGGGGTTTTTTGAGACTTTGAAAAGAAGTTCTTATATTTTCTTTTAATGTTAGAAATCCTACAGAAACTTCTGTTTCTTGACATGTCTGTACGAAGAGATATTTTTTCTACATTCCTTATGTTCATAAGCAACTAATGAATTAAAAAATACAATAATATTATGGTGCTAACGAGTTTTTCAGGATTAAACAAACTGAAAACAAACACCGTTACAAGTGCTGGTCACTGATTAGAGTTTGTTTTTACAACTTTCAGCTCTTCAAAAGATTAAATGCCATTTGAGATAAGGTTTAAAACCCATTAGTGTTTAACTGATAAATTTACTTTTTTAGAAACATTTTACTTTAAGTGTAACATCAATACAGCAACCAGTTTCACACACAATTGCTATAGACAAAATGTTAAAGTGATTGTCCTTGTTTTAATTTGCATATTCACACGAAAAGTGGCATTTTTGATCAATTCGGGTTTTTTTAATGAGACTTTTAAACTTTATTTTTTAAAAACTAGTAAACCTGATTTTTTTCTACCAACACTCCACAATACAATGCAATAAAACAGAACACAACAAAACTACAGGATCGTTGCTCTTTGACCCACTTTTGTTTCTTTTAATAAAACGTTTTATTAAATCCGCAGGCCTCTCGTTTAAATCATGTGACGCGATCGGAAAAAAAATGTCTGCAAGTTTTACTATTTAGTTGTTATAAGACAAGAAATTAAATTTCAAAGATTAGAAGTTATCTTTAATGCACTTGAGATATCAGTTAATGCACCAGTTTATCTAGAGAAAAAACATTAACCACCAACAGAATACTGATTTGTGGACTTTAGATTCTTTTTATTTTGAACCTGATTTTTTTTAGGTGGTCTATGCTTATTTTTTAAAAATCTGTTGTAAAACCTTTAAAAGCAAAACAGATGAGCACAGCTGTCGATAAGGATACTAAAATGGTGCCTGAAAACGGTTTAATTAGCATGATAAATAAAACAAAACCATATACAACAAGAGGGCTGGAGAATTTTGCTGTTGTATTTCACATATCAATGATGTTCTTGAGCACTATCGCTGCAATTTTCATATTTGGTAATCCCTTGCTTCTTTTTACAGTATCTGTACCTTATTTGCTTTTTTATATGATGGATAGATCTCCTGGGAATGGGAAAGTAATGAAGTTTAGATTCAATTGGTGGAAAAATATGAAAATCTGGAAACACTATTGCAACTATTTTCAACTAGAGATTGTGAAAACAAAAGAACTAGAACCTACTTTTAAAAACAGCAACACAAATGAGTTGAATGGAGAAAACCCCGTAACATATATTTTTGGATACCATCCTCATGGAATAGCGGCTTTAGGCTCATTTGGGCTTTCCAATAATGGATGCGGGTTTAATGTGGAGTTTCCAGGGATTCAAATGAGCTTACTGACGTTGACAAATAATTTCCAGTTGCCTTTCTACAGAGAGTACCTGCTGCTTTCCGGGCTGTCTTCAGTTAGCAAAAAAAACATTTTAAAGCTTTTAGGAAACTATGTCAGTGTTTGTTTGGTTCCTGGAGGCGCTAAGGAGTCCTTGGCGATTGATTTTTCAGGCAACAAAATAAATTTGGTGCTTAAAAATAGAAAAGGATTTGTGAAAATGGCTCTTGCAAACACCCGAAAGGGAAGAAGAACAGCTTTAGTTCCTATTTTTTCTTTTGGTGAGAATGAACTGTACAAGGTGGTGAAGGCAAAGGAGGGATCATTTTTGAGAAACGTGCAACTTTGGCTGAAGAATAATATTGGTTTCACCATTCCTATATTTTTTGGCAGAGGAATATGGAATTCGGATTTTGGACTTGTCCCATTTAGGGAAAAGCTGGCTTTATGTTTTGGGTCTCCAATAGAGATTGATTTAACTGAGTTTGGTGACGCCGGGGATGAGGAGATTGTCAATTACTATCATGATCTATACGTCAAAGAACTGCTTCAACTATTTGAGGACAACAAGGTTCAATACGGATACAAGGATAAAGAAATTCAGCTCGTTGATTAGCTGATGTGGTTATGTGGATATATGGTAATTAAAGGGTGTTTGTTTTTATCTTCTGTTATGATTACTGCTCAGTTGTTTGTGATCAATTGATTGTTTTCAAAGTGAATTGATTAAACTTAAATCGGCTACCTGATCACAAGGCACGTGATTGTGGCATTTTTTTTCAAGTCTTATCTCCGCACCATTTTGATAGGAGAGAGTATATCGGAATTAAGTGGACTAATATGAATGATTAGCTGGCTTAAATGCATATACTTTCTATGGTGAAAACAATTAAAATGAATAGCTGAGATGTTCTGATAGTATTTATTCAAGATTTAGGCTCATTCAAAAAAAAAAAAAAAAAGCCGATTTTCAAAAATCTTTACTGCAGAATATTTAGAGAGCAAATCATTGTCACAGATCAATGGCACTGAGCTGTTCGGGCAACTATGGTAACGTGACCTCTGTTTCGGTTTTCATGGGGATTTGAAAATATCACACAATTATCAACTTTTACAATCTGACTCAGAAAGTAACACAAGCAGCACCACTAATTACGAAGACAAAATCCGACAATTTTACTGCCAGGGTTTCTGAAGAACAAATATACCAAACCTTTGATTAAAGCTAAATCTACCAACCTTTGATTAAAGCTAAATCTACCAACATTTAGATTTAACCTAAAACTTCTAACATTTTTATTGAGTTTCAATCTTTCATATTGCAACGAAGTTTACATTCACTAGCATTCTGAATACCCAACATGTCAACAGAAAACGTTAAAATCACAGCCCCAGTCAAAAGGCTGCTCACTTCTGCGGATATGGAGAAGTGGATTTCTAGCGCTCAGTATGAAGAACTCGTCAACTTCATCACAAAGCTTTCAGAGTCAGTAAAGGGAAAGACCAACCAGGACTTAACAGAACCAAAATCAGACACTATACAAAAGGTTGAAATGCTGTTAAAAGAGATAAAAGAGGTTGTTGTGAAAAACAAGGTTAATGAAGATGATCAGGCAGTTTCCAGATTTGGAAAGCTTGAGTTCAGATCCTTTTATGACGATTTAAACATGGGATGCGAGGATGCACTAAAAGAGAAATTCACTCAGCTTTCAGACTGGCAAGTGACTGAGCTGAAAACTTATTTGGTGAACAGTTTTGGTGACAGGCAGAGAATCGATTATGGTTCAGGCCATGAACTGAACTTTTTATGCTTCTTGTATGTGCTGTATAAGTATGGCTTGTTCAGTGATGATGACCTAACAAATGTGGTTTTATCATCTTTCATTGAGTATTTAAAGCTGATGAGAACGATTGAGAAGGAGTATTGGCTTGAGCCTGCAGGATCACATGGTGTTTGGGGCTTAGATGACTACCATTTCTTGCCATTTCTGTTTGGCGCATCTCAGCTTTCCCTTCACAAACACCTAAGACCAAAAAGTATTCACAATGAAGAGATTGTTGAAATGTTTGCAGACAAGTACCTATATTTCGGGTGCATTAGTTTCATTAACTCAGTGAAAACCACAACTTCCTTGAAATGGCATTCTCCCATGTTAGATGACATCTCTGGGGCAAAAACTTGGCTTAAAATTGCCGAGGGCATGATTAAGATGTATAAAGCTGAGGTTCTTGGCAAGCTTCCTATAATGCAGCACTTTTTGTTTGGCAAAACTATAACCTGCCCTGAAGGGGTGAGTGAATATGACAATGGATATGGAGATATAATAGACTCCTGTGGCCATTCCCATAAGAATACTGAACTGCTGAACACGTGGGGAGATTGTTGCGGCATTAAAGTTCCTAGCGCGATTGCTGCCACTGCCATAAACAGCAAACTCAATGAAAAGAGAGGTGGATCTAAACATAGACCGTTGCCCTTTGACTAGTCCTGCAGTACACTAGTGTATATAAGTTTCAAATTTAATCCGGTATATGGTGTAATGAGGGTAGAAAGAGGGCGATCATTATGTATTGGCACTCGTTAAAGCTAGAAACCAAATTTTAATTGTCCTTGAGTGAAAGATGGGGGCTTCCAGTGCAAAAATTGAGGATGAATTCTTCTTCTTTTGCTCTTTTTCAATTTTTCATATCTTTCTAGAAGCTCGTCAGAGATGAAAATCATGTGCTGACCCTTGTGATATCTGAGAATGCCCAAAACACCTGCGGTATGAAGGATATCTTGGACTGTTATGGAAGTTAAAGCTGAGAGTTCTTCTACTGAGATTTCCGAGTTTCCCTTGCTCTCAAAATTCAGTTCGCACAGGAGCTGAATCAAAACATCTGACCAATAGGCCCTGTAGGACAAGAGACCCAAATCCGACAACGGCTTTTCTGGCGATCCCGTCTTTTTTTCCACTTTAGAGAGCTCATATGAAAATTCAATCAGCAGACGACCGTACCCTTTTCTTTGGTACTGGGGAAGTGTGAGAATACATGCTACGTTATAGTTTTCTGGCGACAGCTTCTCCTTTGAAAAATAGCCCACTAGCCTGTGCCCATACTCGTCTCTGGTGGTCATGCAGTAGAATAGGAAGGGATCCACGTCATAATAGAGTGTCTTGTGATCCAGGAAAAGCTTTGTAAGCAGACACAGGTTTCTGCACCATTTTCTTTGGTTTTTTCCATCAACTTCAAAAAATGACACATAATCGTCTCTGTAAATCTCATTACCCGGCGGGTGTCTCAGAGAACACCTGCTCCTGAAACGTTCAAACTGTTTCTTTGAGCCAAAGTACTCCAGAGTAAAGTCGTCTATGTAGATCACATCATTATCTGTCAGCTCTATAGGATACGCCGAAAAGTACCACGGCTCAACTTCATGCTCTCCAATTATCACTTTGGTGAAGTTTCTGATCCTGGCTACCTGGTGAGGGTTTTGGATCATCGACCCTGATGTTCTTAGCCTGTCAATCTCTGCTTCTCGTGACAGCTCCTCAGTTACTATGCCCTGAACATTCAGAGAATCCAGATCAACGACGTTCTCGTCAGTGGCGCCTGCTCCATCGTCACTCTGCTTCTTTTTGGTGGTTGTTTTCTTTTGCTGCTGCTTCTTCTTCTTCTTTTTCGAGTCTTCTGGTGCCGCTAGCGGAGCCATATATCCTTTTTCTAGCAATACTCTTTCCTCAGCAACAATCCATTCATCCAGTCTTTTGTTGAAATCATCGTAGTGAACGTAGAATCTCACTGGGGTCCGTCTTTTATTGATCGCCAGCACTTCTGCCACTCTTTCTATGCCCTCCTTTAAGACATAACATTTGCACCCTTCAAATATGCTGTCAATAGATTCTAGAACTCTCGGTTCATAGACTTTTTCTTCCTCATCGTCGCCGGCCATTTTGAAAAAGGAATAGTATGGTGATAGCTCGCTGGTGCAGATGTAATTATTGTGATGTTTTGGTGTTGGTTGACCAGTTTTTGAGATTTGCCTGCTTGTTTTTGAAGATTAGGAGTTGTCTGTCGGAGAAAAGAAAAGAAAAAAAAAGCATGTGACGCCGTAACACGTGATCACAAGTCACATGACCAGTCAATGATGATCTGCTACAACTGAAACAACTGGCAAATGCAGATGAATGACACACAGATCTGAATTGATTCACTGTCAAGTAGTGGGTAGTTGACGTGAGAGTAATCGCAGCAACTGATGACGCCAGTATAATTACAAATCATGACCGCCATGACTTCAATAACTGACTGCTATGATTCAAATAACTGACCACTATGATTCCAAAACTAACCATTATAATTCCAAATTCTAACCGCTGTAATTCCAACAACTGACTATAGTTCCAAAACTAACCGCTATCACCGCTCCGCGTGACTAAACACAGACACTTCGAGGCTCCGCTCGTTGCTGCTGACCACAACAGGCCGTCCAGGATCGCCGTTCAGGCAGAGCGACCTGTTGTAGGCCGCAGCCAGGATATTTCTAGAATCGTGAGCGTCGCCGTTTCCGCTCAGAATACTCACCTTCTGGCCTGAGAAGTAGTCAAACATCTTAAATCCGCTGTCTGTGCTGAGCAAAAGCGTGTTGCCCTCGTCAATGACATCCATGGCGTTTATGATTCCAGTGCCGTCCACCTGAAATTCTGTGAGCGGAATACCCTCACCCGCATCCCAGGAGAACACCTGGTTGACTGAGGCTGAAACGAAGGCATTGCCCTCCAACTCAGAGCCCTTGCACATGGTTCTGATGGGATTTGAGTGGTAGGAGATAATCTTGGTGCATTTTCCGGTGAGCCTTAGATCGTAAAACCGGATGGTTTTGTCGCTGGAGCACGTCACGATCTGTGGCTCTGTTGAGAAGGATATCACTTTATTCACAGCCTCCTTGTGGCCGGGCAAACTGAGCAACTCCCTACTTTTGGTTCTAGCGTCCCAGACTTTGCACGTTTTATCCTTGCTTCCTGTGAATATCAAATCACGAATAGTTGGGTGGTTTGTTACAGCATTGACACCTGCAGAATGGCCAAAAAACTGGTTCGTTATCTTTCGTTTATTCAGGTCCCATTTCAACGCCAGCTTATCTTCTCCGCAGCTGAATATCTCACTCGTTTGGGTGGGATTCACAAGCAGATCTGTCACGGCCATCTGGTGTCCGCCACTGAGGGCTGCCTGGTAATGTTTTGAGTCGCTATTTGTGTTCTTCAGCTTGTCTGTTGACCACACTCGCACTGTTCCGTCGTCTGAGCCTGTTATGTAGTATTTGCAGCTGGCTGTTGGATCAATCCTGATGGATCTTATCAGCCCCTTATGTCCTGAGTTGATCACGAGACTCAGCTGTAAATTCACCGTGCGCTCGGCTGAAATAGGTTCATCAGACGCGTAGTCGTCGACATATGAATCGAGATATGGATCCATGGCTTGTTGGTTGCGTGCGACTGTGCTGCCTATTACAGCTGTAGATTTCACTTTAAACGTTTCTTTTTTGTTTTTTGCAGATAAAAATAAGGTAAACAAAAATAGGAGCCGCGCGTCACGTGGCCAACATTTTTCCATATCCCTTTTGGGACATGCTTCTTTTCAATCAGATTGAACAAATTATGCAGATGAGTTGTTAGTAAAAGAACCAAAAGAGTGCACTGTTGACCTAGAAATAAACAGAAATAGGTAAATCCAACAAAATAGGTAAATTTAGAGATATAGGTAGATCTAAAACCACAAGGACCTCCAGTGATATAGGTAAATCTACAACAACTAAATCTACAACCAATACACCCACAATTAATACATCTCTGCCATGACCGAATTACTGGGTGAAAAAAGACCGCTGGAAAACTCCCACAATGAACCAGCCAAGAAAACCAAACTGAACGAAACAGAGACTTCTGTGGAGGAGAGCTTGAAAGAGAGGGATGTTGGAATCACTGAGTACCTCTACACGGACATTGAAGGGTTCAGTGGCACAATCAAGCAGCGATACAGTGATTTCATTGTGAACGAGATCACCAAGGACAACCAGGTTGTGGTGTTGAAGGACAAGGGGTTCAAGCAGCCTGAAAAGAAGAAGCAGGAGGGGAATCCAGATGAAAAAGTTGACAGAAGGGCTTCCTTGAAAGAAGAGAGATCAACCTTTGAGCTGAGTGAAGACGTCCAAATTGAGCTATCCAAGATTCTCGGAGAAGAGGATGTTGCCAACATTGTCAATAAAGTTTACAAGAACTTTGAGATTTATGAGACCACAAAGACTTTTGAGAGCAAAGAAGAAAGAACCTTGATTCACCAGTTGATCAGAAAGGGGTTCAACAACGAGCTAGAATCCAGAACTAACTCCAACAACAGCTTCAAGCTTTTGAATGGTAACACCAAGAACCAAAGAATGGGGAAGCAGCAGCTGATTGACTCGCAGAAGGATGCAAATGGCGTTGAAAACTTTGGTTACGGTCCATCTAAACAGTTCATTCATTTTACTCTTTACAAGGAAAACAAGGAAACTATGGATGCCTGCAATTTGATTGCAAGATTGTTAAAAGTGCCAACCAAAACTTTGGGTATTGCCGGTACAAAGGACAAAAGAGGAATCACATGCCAAAGGGTTTCTCTGGACACCAGAATGGGTCTTTCCAGAGTCAATGCCTTGAACAAGACTTTGAAGGGAATGTGCATTGGTTCTTATGAATTCAAGGACAGTGGCTTGAAATTGGGTGACTTGAATGGTAACAGATTCACCATTGCCCTGAGAAATGTCCAGCTGAACACTGACAATGAGCTTTCTGGTCCTAAAGTAGAGGCTGCTTTGAATAGCATCTTAGAAAGAAGCTCCAAAAAATTAATGGAGACCGGTTTCATCAACTACTTTGGTATGCAAAGATTTGGTAGCTTCAGTATCCCTACCTATGAAATTGGTAAGAAAATTTTGAAGAACGATTACAAAGGCGCCTGCGATTTGTTGTTAAGCAACCAGAAAAACATTGATTCAAAGACTTTAGAGAGCAGAATCTGCTGGGAAGCCACCAGAGACGCCAAACAGGCTGTTCTACTGATGCCTAAAAGAAATGTTGCTGAATTCACTGTTTTGTCTCATCTGGCCACTAAAACGAAAGATGCCTCTACCAACGACTATTCAACTGACGACTACTTCACTGCCATTTTGAAGATCCCTAGAAACTTGAGATTGATTTATATCCACTCCTACCAGTCTTACATTTGGAATTTAGCAACCAGTAACAGAATAAGCAAGTTTGGTCTAAAAATCATCCCTGGTGATTTGGTTATCTCCAAGCAAGAGCAAGTTTCTGTAGTCGATGAAGATAATTTTGAGGTTGAAGATGTTGCCAAAGATAATTTCATCAGAGCCAATGCTTTGTCTGAAGAAGATATTGAATCAGGCAAATACACCATTTTCGATATTATTTTACCAACACCAGGTTTTGACATATCTTATCCTGCGCACATGATTGACTTCTATAAAGAAGCCATGGCTAAGGACGATTTATCTCCACTGGATATGATCAGAAAAGTAAAGGAATTTTCTTTGCCTGGAAGCTACAGAAATATCCTAGGCAAGCCAACTGACATGACCTATAAGATAATCAACTACATGAGTGAGAACGATGATATTCTGAACTCTGACTTGGAAATTCTGAACAACAACACCTCCTTAAAGAATGGAAGACAGTTTTCTAAAAACAAATTATCCAAGTTCTGTATCAGCGATGAACAAAGCAGCAAAGCAGTTTTTGCCAAGGATAACAAGGTTGCTGTAGTCCTAGAGTTCAATTTGACCACTTCCTCCTATGCAACCATGCTGTTGAGAGAGCTGCTTAAGGTGGAGACCTCGAGAAATGGTGATTTGGTCCGTGCCCCATAAATATAATCTATTAATCATATTGCTATTTTTGGCTTTAGAAGGCAATTCATTGGGGCAATTATTGTTTGAAATATCCTTTGCGAGGATTGTAGCTTTACAGTACCGGCTTTAGTGTCAAAAATTATCTGTTAAAACATTGGCATTGCTGTTGGTGGAATTTTAACAATGCTTTCAGCCGTGTTGCTGGTGCTGGATGAAATGTTTTCTTAGAACATAGAAACCATTCATCACATAACCTGCTTATATCTTCACAGGTAAAAACATATCTATCCATGCGGCGCTTTATATTAACATCAAATTGCTTTTAATCATTATGCTACTTTCATTACCTCTGCCACATCTTCTGCACCGCTACCATGTAAAATTACTTGCCGCTACCACATTTTTACACCGCTACCATATATCATTACTATCCGCTACCTCATCTTTTTACCGCTACCATAAACACAACATTTCTTTTTCATTTTTTTCCTCCTTGTTTTTGATCCGTTCCATGGCAGGCGTATCCTGTCCCAAAGAGGGAATCTGATTTTTAGTAAAGAAATTTTTTTTCCTTAGCTAAAAATTCAGATGTGTCTAAACAAATAATTTATCTGCAATAAATCCAAGGACCAACCACTAAATATAAACAACCAACCAGAAACCTCGTGCTCATTCAGCCTAGTCAGTGTTCATATATAGTACCATCCATCTTTCTATAAAATGGCCGTTGTTGCACCGAAGAAATCCTTTAACAAGAATGAAGATGACCATGCCTTCAATGATCTTTTAAAAGATGAATACAAAGGAAAGAAGTTGGCTGATCCAATCAGCAATCTTGAAGACAAGTGGGAGCTACTTCCAGCTTTTTTGAAAGTGAAAGGTTTAGTTAAACAGCATTTGGATTCTTTCAATTATTTTGTTGACACAGATTTAAAGAAGATCATCAAAGCCAATCAGATGATTTTGTCAGATGTAGATCCAGAATTTTACTTTAAGTATTTAGACATCAGAGTGGGATCTAAATCTACATCTCAAGGAAAGGACAGAACACAAACACCTCATCAATGTAGATTAAGAGACATGTCATACAATGCCCCAATCTACGTGGATGTTGAATATACTAGAGGAAAGAAAATCATTATGCACAGAGATGTTGAAATTGGTAAGATGCCAATCATGTTGAGATCTAACAAGTGTGTGCTTGAAGGATGTGATGAACTGGAAATGGCAAAACTATTAGAATGTCCTTTGGATCCAGGTGGTTACTTTATTGTCAATGGTACTGAAAAGGTAATCCTAGTTCAAGAACAATTGTCTAAGAACAGAATCATTGTTGAAGCGGATGAGAAGAAGCAACTGGTTCAAGCATCTGTTACTTCTTCAACACACGAAAGAAAGTCCAAAACTTATGTTGTGACCAAAAATGGAAAGATCTATTTGAAGCATAATTCTATATCTGAAGAGATACCTATTGTGATTGCGTTGAAGGCTGCGGGATTAGTTTCAGATTTAGAAATAATGCAATTGGTTTGTGGTAATGATTCCTTATACCAAGAAATCTTCTCTATCAACTTTGAAGAGTGTTCTAATCATAATATTGTTACTCAAAGACAGGCTTTGGAGTTTATTGGTTCAAAGGTTAAAACAATCAGAAGACAAAAACTCACTATTTTCCAAGAAGGTGTTGAAGCTATTGCCACTACTGTGATTGCTCATTTGACCGCAGTCGATATGGATTTCAAGGAGAAGGCTTTGTATTTAGCCATTATGACAAGAAGAGTCGTTATGGCCATCCATGATCCAAAGAACGTTGATGACAGAGATTATGTTGGTAATAAAAGATTAGAATTGGCCGGCCAACTGATGTCTCTATTGTTTGAAGATTTGTTTAAGAAATTCAACAGTGACTTTAAAAACAGTATTGATAAAGTTTTAAAGAAACCAAATAGGGCTACAGAATATGATGCCTTGCTGAGTATCAACGTTCATTCTAACAATATTACTAGTGGGTTAAACAGAGCAATCTCTACTGGTAACTGGTCGTTGAAAAGATTTAAAATGGAGAGAGCTGGTGTAACACATGTTTTAAGTAGATTGTCTTATATTTCAGCATTAGGTATGATGACAAGAATATCTTCCCAGTTTGAAAAATCTAGAAAAGTGTCTGGTCCAAGAGCACTGCAACCATCTCAGTTTGGTATGCTCTGTACCAGTGATACACCAGAAGGTGAGGCTTGTGGGTTAGTGAAGAATTTAGCTTTAATGACCCACATTACAACTGATGATGAGGAGGATCCTATTAAGAAGGTGTGCTACTTGCTTGGTGTTGAAAATATTTCCTTACTAGACTCTGCTGCTTTGCATTTAAACTTTGGTGTTTATGTCAATGGTACTTTAATTGGTAGCACAAGATTCCCTGCTAAATTTGTTTCTCAATTCAGAAAGCTCAGAAGACAAGGAAAGGTATCTGCATTCATTTCCATCTATGTAAATCAACAACAATTTGCTGTCCATATAGCTACAGATGGTGGTAGAATTTGTAGACCGTTGATTATTGTCGAAAACGGGCAATCTAAGGTGAATTCTGAGCATTTGAGATTATTGAAAGAAGGCAGACTTGAATTTGATGACTTTTTGAAATTGGGGCTTGTTGAGTATCTGGACTGTAACGAAGAAAATGATGCTTTGATAGCGCTGTATGAAAATGATCTAGCTAACGATATCACTCATTTAGAAATTGAACCATTTACTGTTTTAGGTGCTGTTGCTGGTTTGATTCCTTATCCACATCACAACCAATCCCCAAGAAACACTTATCAATGTGCGATGGGTAAGCAAGCTATTGGTGCTATAGCGTATAATCAATTCAGAAGAATCGACACTTTATTGTATTTGATGATATATCCTCAACAACCAATGGTTAAAACAAAGACGATTGAGTTGATAGGCTATGATAAATTACCAGCTGGACAAAATGCAACAGTTGCGGTAATGTCATACTCAGGTTATGATATTGAAGATGCTTTGGTGCTGAATAAAGCTTCTATAGATAGAGGATTTGGAAGATGTGAGACTAGAAAGAAAACAACCTGTGTTCTAAAGAAATATCCTAATCACACACAAGATATCCTAGCCGGTATGAGAGTGAATGAAAATAATAAACCTATTTGGCAACATGAACCGTTAGGTGCGGATGGTTTGGGTGAAGTGGGTATGAGAGTTGAATCAGGTCAAATCTATATTAATAAATCCATTCCGCAGGTATCTGAACCAACGGGAATAGCTTCAAACGGCATGACCCAAGCAGCTCCTGCTGCTTTTAAAAACACCCCCGTTGTTTACAGAGCCCCTGAAGCTTCCTACATAGATCAAGTAATGATGTCTGTGAGTGATGACGAGCAAAGTTTAATTAAGGTTTTGCTAAGACAAAATAGAAGACCTGAATTGGGTGATAAGTTTTCTTCTAGACACGGACAAAAGGGTGTTTGTGGTATTATTGTTAACCACGAAGATATGCCATTTAATGACCAAGGTGTTTCACCAGATATCATTATGAACCCTCATGGTTTCCCATCCAGAATGACTGTTGGAAAAATGATTGAATTGGTTAGTGGAAAAGCGGGTATTTTGAATGGATCTTTGGAATATGGTACTTGCTTTGGTGGTTCCAAATTAAATGAAATGTCCAAGATCCTTGTGGATCACGGTTTCAATTACTCTGGTAAAGATCAACTGTACTCTGGTATTACTGGTGAGTGTTTACAAGCATACATATTCTTTGGTCCTATCTATTATCAAAAATTGAAGCATATGGTTTTAGATAAAATGCATGCTAGAGCCAGAGGACCAAGAGCGGTCTTGACTAGACAACCTACGGAGGGTAGATCTAGAGATGGTGGTTTGAGATTGGGAGAGATGGAAAGAGATTGTGTCATCGCTTATGGTGCTTCTCAATTACTTTTGGAAAGATTAATGATATCCTCTGATGCCTTTGAGGTCGATACTTGTAATAAATGTGGTTTAATGGGCTACAGTGGCTGGTGTAATACCTGTAAGAGCAGTGAAAATGTTATAAAGATGACCATTCCTTATGCAGCCAAGCTTCTGTTCCAGGAGTTGATTGCGATGAACATTGCGCCAAGACTGAGATTAAGCGATGTTTTTGCTAAGTAGCGTGGCTGTTGAAGCTGCTGCAGTATATATTATAGTGAAAGAGACCGCCAATACATAGCTGGCACTGAAAAGGATCGTGCTGTTGTTGTTTTTTCCAGATGTTGTTCTTACTGATAAAAAAAAGGCTGTCAAACCTGTCTTTAAAGAAGAATTCAAAGAGTGCTATGATAGATTCATAGTGCAGGCCTTAAAATAAGAACTCAAAGAGGACTAAAATATATCCGGGTAAGCAGCTTATGCTGATAAAAATTCAGCTGTGTGCTTCATTTGCTTTTGGCGGTTTACATACACTAACAATTTATTCACTGCCTTCCAGCAGAATCACACTTAAAATATTCATATCTCCACACAACCAATGCTTTCTAAATTTATAAGAATTTTTTTTTTTTTTTTTGAAATCTTGAAGCTGTGCTTATATATGCTTGATTTAAACAGAAGAATAATTTTAATCGTTATCTGAGTTGCATGACACAGTCCACCTGCCCTTTTAGAGCGCCATTACCGATATAGGAAATTCACTCTGCACATCCATAGCCGCTCATCTTGCCTTTAATGGTCTTCCTCTGCGCTACCATATTAAACATCTCCGGATGGAAAGAAAGTTGGAAAATTTTTTTTTTAAAATTTTTCAGTTTCTGACAAGGGAAAAAATTGTTCATTTAAAAATATCTGACAGTGAAAATTTGTCAATATAAAGCATTAACAATATTCACAACCACAGTAAACTGTACCTGAAAAGCATATATTCACCCAATTAGTGCGGTAATTTTAAATCTTACAGTCGACGAAAGTTTGATCTTAAAATTGCGAAAACTTTGAAATGCTACATCATTTTGGGAAGACTGTTTTAAGGAAGAACAACTATTTAAAGCTATATGGCAAACTACCCGTCAATAGCACCAGTTTAGTTTCTATCACCAGCAATTTCCACACCAAAAACTATTTGTTGAATGGAAATGACCCAAACAAAAAGCCTAAATCCATTTTGGATGATGACATTTTGGCCAAAGCAGGATTCCAATTAAACGAGCAAGGAAAACCAGTGACAGAGCAACAAGAAACTGAAAAAAAGCAAAAGGAACAAGAAACTAAAGATGAGGAACCATTGAATGAACTAGAAGAGGGTATCAGAAAGAGGAAAGAGCAAAGAAAAAGACAAACACAAACTGACAAGCAAATTGAAAAGGCTACATCATACTTTTACGTTGGTTTATTAGGAGCACTTACTGGATTGACTCTGTATTTGGGTAGAGATTTTAATGATGAAGAGATGAAAGGACCATATGGCAAGAAATATGCTGAACTAGGCAATGGTTTCCAGCCACCAACTTTAGTTTTCCAAAGAATCATTGCGAGATTTAATGCTTTGAGAGACAGCTTCAATAATCCACCTTTTGAAACTTTGTTGCCACCACCACCACCAGCACCATACCAAAGACCATTGACTCTGGTGATTGGATTAGAAGATTTGTTGATCCATTCTGAATATGACTATAAAAATGGTTGGCAAACCAAAAAGAGACCTGGTGTGGATTTCTTTTTGGGTTACTTGTCCCAGTACTACGAAATTGTAATTTTCTCAAAAGAAGCTAGTTTCACCATGGAGCCAGTTGTCATGAAACTAGATCCAATTCAGGCTTTTATTGCCTACAGTTTGTTCAAGGATCATTGCTCCTACCAGAACGGCGAGTATGTTAAGGATTTGTCCAAGTTGAATAGAGATATGAAAAAGATTGTCTCTCTAGATTTATCAAATAGCATAAACACTGATTCCTTTGAAGATAACAAGATCTACATAAACTCATGGGATGGTTCTAAGGGAAACAAGGAATTATTGGATTATATTCCATTTTTGGAATATTTGGTTACCCAGAACGTTTCTGATGTGAGACCAATCATAAAAACCTTCCAGGACAAAACCAAGTTGGCTGTTGATTTCAACAAGAGAGTTGATGTTTTAAGAGCTAAATTTTACGATGAACAAAGTAAGAAATCTTCTTCAGGTATAATGAAATTTGTTGGTATGGGAACGTCATCAGCCGCTGGTCCTGGTGCCAAATTCCCTCTGGATTTTATTAGAGACGAAGGGTTGAAAAACTATAAGCAATTCCAAAAGTTGGTTGAGGAAGAAAAGGAAAAGATTCTGTGGAAACAGGAAAGAATGAAACAGACTTTCACTTTGTCCCAGTACTTGTCTGGCCAAATATCCCAAGAGGACATTATGAAACAACAAATGGCCAGAGATGCTGAACTGGAAGAAGAGTACAAGGTATACAAATCTCAACAAGGAAACAAAGCTTAAATTTTTTCAGCTAGATGATGATGCGTTTAGTTGAACGAACAGCAGACTAGGCGTTTGATCCATGTAGATAGTGACATACCCAGAAGCATAGATAATACACCACACATGTGGTTTACATTTTTGCTTTGATTGTATATATTGATTTAACTAATGAATAAAAATAGAAAAGGAAAGGAACTGTCGGTGGTTGTTGATCGGAAGGAGCTGGAAATCATGAAGCCAGCGAGTTTCAGGTGAGATTGCATGCGGTGTATGTGGATTGTGACATGTGTTGCAGGAATTTTGAGCATAGTGTGGTCAATTGATTAAACACACGTGACCACGGAATCAAACGCACGTGATCACAGGATTGAATACACGTGACCACACGATTTTCTGCAACCAGGTGATATATGTCGCGAAGAATGATCGTTTTGTTAGCCTTAAAAGCAAAAAATATTGAAAGGAAAGTATGCTTACTACTTTGAATGGGTGTTTTGGGTTGCTGAGTGAATCCATACACTTGCATGTGACTTTGAAACACGTTTCCGTCTGCTGTAAGTTTAGCACAGGTACTGAGGAAATGTGGTAGCCAGGACCGCAGAGTGAACAGAAACAGCATGCAAACCAACTAAAAAGTGAGAGAGGACTTTTTTGAGCAGTGATAAATGCTATTTTTTTAGAACCGGTGCTTTGGCGAGGTGTTTTCTTTAGAAGTGTTTGCTGCGGCAGGTCACGTGATTTACATGCTAGGCTAACGTGTACTAGAAACTTCAGATTTATCTATTTTTTAATGTGCGTGGGTTTCCAACTGTTGATTTAGTTTATAAAAAACATTATGTAAAGAAACAGGCTCAGTGTACCTTGTTTCATTGCTAGGATCGCTGCTGTCATTCCCACAGTGGACAATACCACTATATCACGTGATCAACGTCAATATATCACGTGATCATTTTAATGCGCTACCATATTCAAAACTGCCGTTCTGTGCAACTCCAGCAAGTCAGTGCAAGCATCCCCAAAGCCCACCCAAACAGCCAAGAACAAGGCTTCTACTATGAAACTTTCAAAATATCATTATGCAACCACTGCTTATTGTGCCAGAGCTGCTTGGTGCTTCCCAGAAATACAAACGGTAGGTTCTTCTGCTGTGCTGCATACACGCGTCCAGATCAAGGACGTACAAGCTTCACGTGCTTCTTTCCCAAAACAACCTTCCCTTGAGTCATACTCACTCATTAAAATATACACAAAGGCTGCCCAAAATATACTAAGTTTTCACAGTAGTGGGTTCTGAAGATAACTCTTCAAAGTTTGGTTGGTCGGACTTATGGCGCTACCATATCATTGCTATTTTCATAATTGCATCCTGTTGCAATTAAAAAAAAAACAGCTGTCAAATTATAATACCGCAAGAAACACAATTAAAATACTGAATTTACACGACACAATTGTACCACATGATACAGGGAATGCTGCTACCACATAATACTTAATCAAGGAATAATCTATACCTGTACACAATATATTTACCGCAAAATGGACTTGGCCGCCATGAATATTCTTCTGGATGCACCGCCTGTAACAAAAGCATGGATATCTTCAGTGCTTGCAGTTGCAGCGCTTACTTACTTAAACTACATAGATGTGGAAAAATATGTTCATTTTAACAGTTTTAAACAGCTTATTTTTGCACCACAGAAGCTAGTTCTATCGTTGTGCTACTGTGGGGAGCTTGACCTAATCAAGATTATCGATATATACCAAATGCTGGGGTTTTTATCAGGACTTGAAACTCTTCATACGAGATCTACAAGGCATTTTATGACAAAGATTTTGTCAATGATTGGATTGGTATTGGTATTTCACACTATTTTACCTATTTTGATAGCCCCGAAACTGTTTGGGCATGATATAATTTTTTCTCGAGATAATATTGAACTGCTCTATGGCAAGGTTTTTCATATTTTTTCACTGAGAGATCTTCTGATGCTGAATTTCATGTACTACCACGCTAGATTTCAAGGAGAAGCAAATTTTAATAACTGGTTTAATGTGCATGCTGTTGTAATGTGGTTTTCAAATTGTTTTACTATTTCAAATAGACTTGATTGGAAAACATTGTTGTTATTTGTGTTACCCGGCCACACACTTTATTATCTGGATACTATAGTACCACGGATTTATAGAAAGACTTACAACAAGACTTTTGTAGCTGGACTTATCTTCTCGGTTATCTTTTGGTGCTATATAGCGTTATAGAATTTTTTTTTGAATAATTTGCTTTTTTTTTATTTTTTTATTTTTCTTTCATTGCTTTTAGAGATAGAAATAGATAAGAACAGCGGCATCGAAAAGGTAAAGCAGGATTCTGTTTAAGTGATAGTAGGAGTATGCATATATGGCTGAAAAAAAACACAGATACTACAGTGCTTTATCAAAATGGGCAAGCAGTTCTCCATAGTGCTGCTTTAGATCAATGGCATCGCTAAAATCACTGCTTTCACTATCCTCAACCTCATTGCTAAAGGTAACGCTGTCAGCAGCAACGCTTCTATAAGTTTTAATATCCTGAATTAGCTCCTGAAGTTTGCTGTCAAAGGATACTATATTGGCCGGGTAAACAAACTCTTTCTTGGCAAGAGCCTTGGAATCTGATGCAACAATATCGTTTACCAAGTTATCGAATGTAACTTCAAATTTTAGCTTTTTCAATGCTTCGACATCAAAATAGACACTTGGTCTATTGATAATATCATTCACCGATCTCACTGACGCTATTTTTTTTGTTTTACCATTCGGCGCCGTCTTTAAGGGTGTGTTTTGAGAGTGCACAGTTTTTCGTTTAACAGCACCGCTTCGATTCACCGGTAGTTTTGATACCGAAGTATTAGACCTGGATAGATGGAGTGAAGGTGGAGGCTGCAAATCTCTTTTCCGCTTTAAAGAAGATGCAAAACTTCCACCCTGAGTTATTGTGGCAAATTTTTCGTTTTTCAGTTCATTTCTTTTGAATGGTTTATCATGGAGATCTGCAGCACCCAAAGCTATTGGTCCTTGTGGATATAATCCAGGTGGGGGTCTCTGCAAGGGATCAAATAGATTACCACTGAAGGGAACACTGCCAGAACACAGAGAAGGAGCATTCTGAACGTCATAGAAAACATTGGGCTTACCATGAAATCCTTCACTAAATGTTTTCTCAACCGCATTATCGGTTCTGTTCTGTATTATGACTGGTTTAGGAAGTAAAAAATCAGTTTTAGTTGTTGCCCTGGCGCTCTCTTTTAGCATTGACGCACGATTTACATCTACCACCTGTAAAGTCGCAGGATTGGGTGCCACAGTCATGGTGCTGTTGTTACTACAGGCTCTACTGCCAGCATTGGAAAAAGCAGGTGTGGTGGACTCTGCGATGTAGCTTGTGCTGCGAATGTTGTTGTTGTTGTTGTTGTTGTTGTTGTTGTTGTTGTATTTATTTCCAGGATTGTGATATGCATGGGTTGGGTACTGGTAATCATTGATATCCGTATTAGAAAATGCTGTTATTTTGTTAAAGACATTTTCCATTTGCAAGTTGGTCAGCAAGTCAACATCTTCAAGACCATCGTTCATAGAGGAGAGAGGCGGAAGTGATGAGGAGGTTGTCTCCTTCGCAGCCTCTAAGATCATAGGAAGCTTACTGCTTGCTGATTCAGCATGTCGATGAAACAGATTACTCCTATTTGTGTACATCAGATTCTTTCTTGTCCAATAAGTGTCAAATAATCAGAAAACCAAAAGAGTGTAAAAAACTAATCAGAAAACCAAAAGAGTGTACAACAAGCAAACAGAAAACAAAAAGAGTGTAAAACAAGCAATCAGAGAAGAGGTTGGTTTACTCAGGTAGCAGTGCTGAGAAAAGATTTTTTAGTGCTGAGAAAAGTTTTTAGGTGAATAGTGAAAAATCTTGTCCCGTGAATAGCTGATCTGGTTTCAGTATAAACTGTTCTGGTTCCTGTTTTTGGTCTTATCAATTTTATATTAAAAAAAATTATGAAAATTATTTTTTTGGTTGCCTTTATATAATTAAACGCCACCTTCTAAAATAATCACTCCCTGTATTCCCTGTCAAATTATCTTTCCCAATTAAACAAGTGTTTTCCAAACTAGGTTATAGAACCCCTTTGCCGCCTTTTTTTTTTTTTTTTTTAGATCAGACAGTAAAAAATATTCTGTTTAAAAAAAAAAAGAAACTATGGAGTATCCCCCGCAAAATGAACTCGGCACATGACCTGTTTTTTTATTTTAATAAAAGGTGCTTACTAAAATTGTGGTGTGAGTTATTAAAGTTATGATTAAGTTTTTTTTTTTAGCACTTCTATAATATATTTTAATCATATTGGTCTACTTAAGTTCTTTGCGGATGGTCCTGTGGCGTGTATTTGAGCCTAATTTTTTAGTACTGAACAGGATGGATTGCTGGCACGTGCTTGACTCCTGGGAGGAGAGCCCACTGCATTGTTAAGTGACTTGTAGAGATAGGTTGATGAATTTTGAACGAAAGAAACAGAGTGAAAAGTAAACTGAACAGAATAGTAATGTTTCAAAGATATTCCAAAAAACTTAATCCACAACAGGAAATGTTCATGAGGCTCAGCAAGACAAATTCAGCTGTTTAAATGTGGATCTTCAGCAAGTCCTACTGCAACTTCTGCTGGGTCACGTGTTTTCTGCTGCTGAAATATACGGAATCGGATGGTAAGTGACAAGTGCAATACTGCACTTCCATTGGTGCTGTTGATAGCATAAAAAGTTTAATATTTGCGGTATATTTGAGCGTGGTTTTTTCTTTATGAAATAATAAAAGAGTATTTCTAAAACGAAATGGTGTGTGGGAGAAAAAAATGGCGTGTGAGACATTTCTGAGAAAAGAATTTGCACTTGTGGACAGTATACTGGATCACCACAGCTATACTAACAGCACTGTAACAACAAAAAGTATAGCATCTATTTGACTGTGAAGTAACAAAAAAGTAACACCAAGAAGACCGTTTACGAAAAGAAAATAAGGCCTATGAACCCACCAATAAACCAAGTGTTTATATTTGATTTGTAGTTGTTAAAAAACTTCAAAAAACATATATATCCGGATTGTGTATTAATGGTACATATTCAAACATGCTAATAACCTATATAAACGTATCCATCCTGTTTCATTCTATTGACGTGAATATTATTTTCATTTTATAATTACTTGAGTGTTTTTTTTTATTTTATTTTTTTTCAAATGGGCATTTATAATTTGATTCTAACAGCCTTGGTGTTAACATAGCCAGCCAATGCTTCAGCACCCATTTCCTTACCGTAACCACTTTGCTTGTAGCCACCAAATGGAACAGAGATATCAAAGTCATTGTATTCGTTAACCCAAACCATACCAGATTTAATCTTCTTAGCAACATGCAAGGCAGTAGCCAAGTTGGTGGTTTCGATACCAGCACCAAGACCAAATTCGGAGTCATTGACTAACTGGATGGCTTCTTCAACAGTGTCAAACTTACCAACAGTCAAAACAGGACCAAAGATTTCTTCCTTCACGATCTTCATATCTTCTTTGGTGTCGACAAAGACAGTAGGCTTGATGAAGTAACCGTTGGAACCATCACCAATGGATTCACCACCAGTCAAAACTGTAGCACCTTCTTCCTTACCTAACTTGATGTAATCCAAAACAGTTTGGTATTGGGATCTGTTTTGAATAGAACCTTGGTAGTTTTCAGGGTCAAATGGAGAACCAATTTTGATTTGAGTTTCAATGTACTCCTTGAATTGCTTCAAAAACTCGTCGTAGATACTGGATTGAACATACAATCTGGAACCAGAGGAACAGATTTGACCGGCGTTCTTGAAGATACCGTTGACAATGTTTGGAATAGACTTCTTCAAATCAGCATCGGCAAAAAGAACATGTCCAGATTTACCACCTAATTCCATGGTAACGTGCTTCAAGTTGGATTGAGAGGCCTTTGTGGCGACGGATTTACCAATACCAGTGGAACCAGTGAAGGAGATTTTATCCAGCTTCATGGATTCGGCTAAAATGTCACCAACAACGGAACCTGGGCCTGGAACGACAGAAACGACACCTGATGGTAACCCGACTTCTTGACAGATCTTACCAAACATCAAAGCTGTCAAACAGGTGGTGGAAGCTGGCTTGACAATGATGGTGTTACCAGCAAACAAACATGGAACTAACTTCCAGGTCATGATCAAGAATGGGAAGTTCCATGGAATGATAGCTCCAACAACACCCAATGGTTCCTTGACAGTGTAGTTCACATACTCGTCACCAGTTTCAATGAATCTACCATCCATGTTGTATTGAGCTGCGGATTTGAAATATTTGGCTGCTAGAGCGACATCTCCCTTAGCCAAGTTGTATGCCTTACCGTTGTCCATACATTCAATGGAAGCAATCAAATCCAGGTTTTCTTCCAAGTAGGAACCAATCTTATGAAGATAATCTCCTCTGACTCTTGGGTCTAAAGAGGCCCACTTGTCTGATTGTTTGTGGAAGGTCTCGTGAGCGACATCAATGGCGTAGTTGACGTCTTCAGCTGTACAGGATTCGATATCTAAAACGTGCTTACCGGTGGAAGGATCTTCAACCTTTAATTTTTTGTCTGGGTTGGAAGACTTCCAGAAATCGTTGTTAATAAACAACCCAGTTGGTTGTTGATAGGTGTGACCGTTAGGGGTGGTGACAGTGACGGATTCAGCTTTGATTTTGGTGGACATTTTGCAAATGTGGTTTATAAAGTTGGTTTTGTTGAAATGTGTTAAAGTGGCTGGGGAACTTAACAACTTAACCTTTTTAATTGGTCTGCAAATATTTTTTTGTAACATTATCTAATAATAATTGTAGAAAGTATTCAGCAACTATATTTCATTTTTAATTCTTCAAGTTACCCTGTTTGAACCTTCCTTTTTATACCTTTTTAAAAAAAAGTGTATACACCATAAATATTGAATTTTCATCTATCTATTATTCCCCCTCCTCTTATCCAATTAAACCTTTGTCATCATTAACAAAGATATTCCAATTAGGTAAAAAAAAAAAATTAAAAAGAAAAAAATCAACAAAAAAAAAAAAGAATACCAATTTTGTTCCTGAATTAATGAATATCAGAATAAGGGCAATTTTTGAGCAGCCAATATTTCCACCAATTTGTTCCAGAATAACCACCAATCAACGTAATTATGCCTTAAAAAATGCAGTGTAAAAATCTTTGATTACGTTATCAAAGCCAACACAACCCCGCCAGAATTACCACATAATTCTATTTCCACCGACCTGTGTAGAAATGTACGTAATATTGTTAAAAAATAAACACGTAGATCCTACCGCCAGAATTTGAACAGGAAAAAACGTGTTTATTTTGATGATAATTTTCGGTATAAAAAAAACATCGGCTAAATGTTTTCCGACGCAAACGCTGGGCACCTGACGCGGAATTTTTTTTAGCTTATTTTTTAGGTTATTTTCTGCTAAAAATTTTCGCTTTGCTCGGAATTTTATTCACCCACTTTTGTTGATGCAGCAGTTCATATCTCGTTTAAAAAGAAATCATGTGGCGCGTAAAAGTGAAGGATAATTTCGGCAAATGTCGGTGATGGTGCCAGAATGTGCGGCAAATCAGCACACCAAGGAGGAGAACATCAAAATGGGCTTGCTCGTTCAGATGGATGTGCTAATCCAACGGGCGGGGACCGGATTTCGGTTTGCTCCGCCGGAGTTTTGGTGTCTGATTTGGCTGTGGATCGAATGCGGTAGCGGGCTTTTGTTGCAACTGCGGTAGCGGGCTTTTGCTTCAAATGTGGTAGCGGGCTTTTGTTGCAGATGTGGTAGCGGGCTTTTGTTGCAGATGTGGTAGCGGGCTTTTGTTGCAGATGTGGTAGCGGGCTTTTGTTGCAGATGTGGTAGCGGGCTTTTGTTGCAAATGTGGTAGCGGGTGTTTGCCTCTGGATAGAATGTGGTAGCAGGTCTTTGATTTAGTTTAGTTCTGGCTGTTGGTTGGTGTCTGATTTGGTTCTGGATAGAATGTGGTAGCAAGTGTTTGATTTGGTTCTTTTGGTTGTTGATCTGGTTCTTCTCGTGTTGGTTCTTCTTGTATTGGTTCTTTTCTTATTAGTTTTTTCTTATTTTTCTTCTCGTATTGGTTCTTTTCGTGTTGATTCTTTTCTTATTAGTTTTTTCTTATTTTCTTCTCCTATTTGTTCTTATTTTCTTCTCCTAGTTGTTCTTATCTTTGCAGCATCTCAGCAGCGCAAAAGCGTGTCCACTTGCTTCTTTTGCTGGAGCAATTTCAGGTTAGTGATCAGGGAGCATCTAGCTTTTTGATGAGAATTCATTGGCATGGAAGGCCCTAGAAAGTTGATTAAAAGAATATAGTTCAGACTGACGCGTCCAGGTCATTGAGTTGTTAGTATTGTGGTTCAGATTTGGTTCTTGACGCGTGATTTGGGCCCCCGATGGTTTGGTGTTAAGTGCATTGTGCTAAGCAGTACATACTCGGTAGTTTCTAGTTGTGAATACTAAAAATGGTTGGTTTTTTGGATGATTTTCTTAATGCGAATTATCGAGATATTTTATTTCTTTTTCAAAAAGCACAGCTCTTTTATAGATTCTGATATGTGAGTTTCCGTATTTAGTGACTCATTAGTTGAGAATCGTTACTGCGTTACATCAGCTTGCTATAAATATTTTTCAGCACCAAAGTTGATGATTTTGGCACATAAGTTTCGGGCCGAAGCTTGCTTTTTTTTGGTGGAGAAAAAAAAAGCTCGGGCTCTGAGACCGGGGCTGGAAAAAAAAAAAAAGCGAGAAAATGGTGTATGATGCTATGCAAGGGTGCCTTATCTCCGACAAGTTTACTCTGAGAGTCAGTCACGTGCATACTCAGAATTGAGAGTCACGGATATAGCTTGGGGGTAGACATTTATAGGTGCAGTGCAGAAAGCTAATGTTTTCGATGGTGGCTGGATCTTTTGGTGCGGGAAACACTTGTTTTTGTTTACGCTTGGGTTTTAAACGCAGTTTTTGGCGACTGTCGCTTGAGAAGTGATCTGACGACTGCGCAGATCACGTGATTGAAATGTCAGGTTGCATCATAGCGGCATGTGTTTATGCGTGGGCAGACTGTTGATCTGGTTTGCTGTTTTGCGCCAATATACAGTGTTTTGCTGGTAGTTTTACTCAGCAGCAGAGAACCACAGACATCTTTCAGCTGCGTTTCGGTAGCGGTAATTTTACATGGTAGCGGCAATTTTACATGGTAGCGGTAATTGTTTTCACATGGTAGCGAAAAATTGCCATAGGCTAAGCTCTTTTGATTAAAATGACAGGCTGCTTTATTTAAAAAATGCTACTGCTCAAAGAAGAATTACTAGTCTTGTTTTCCCATGTTCTCAAACATATTTTGAGCCTGTTTATGTATATAACAATATGTATAGGTTTTGAAATATCTAAAAAAGCTTAACCTATACGTTTTTGACGCTGCCAGTGCTGGTGGTTATTATTCAACTGGTACTTACTATTCAGATAGTACTGCTGGCACTGATTATTCAACTGGTACTTACTATTCAGATAGTACTGCTGGCACTGATTATTCACATCTGAAGCTTCTGGTTGCACTTGAAAACTGAAAAGAAATGGAATAAACTGAGATAAAACAATATCCTACTTAATATTCTATCTCACGCTTCACGTGCAAATGAGTTGAAGCCTACGTTTCTAAAGTGGCCCGCATAGTAATCCTTGTTCAGCAGTATCAGCAGATACTCGCCTACTATCAGCATATCGTAGTATCTATAATCCATATTTCCCTTTCGGATATTCTCTGTTAAGCGAAGAGAAGACATGTTCTCATGAAAATTTACAAAATCCTTTTCTATAGTGAACTCATTGATTCGCATAAACT
Source organism: Hanseniaspora lindneri (assembly GCA_019649525.1). NCBI lineage: Eukaryota > Fungi > Ascomycota > Saccharomycetes > Saccharomycodales > Saccharomycodaceae > Hanseniaspora > Hanseniaspora lindneri. The sequence continues at coordinate 33,872 of JAFNJT010000018.1, forward strand.
TTTCAAGCTCCAGAAAAATGTTGATTTTGACAATAAGCCTGTTTTTTATCGTCTCATATTCCAGTTTATAGTGCTTTTTATCCGCAACCATATAACACAGTCTAAACGCTACATCAGATTTGCCGTCCAGGTGACCATCAATGTTCAAAATATATGTTTCAAAAAAAGATGCGCTATCTGAGGCTGCAGATTGATCAATTTTGTTGAATAATTTGCCTCCATATCTGCTTGCAGCGCTGAGATTGCACATGAACATTAAAGAAGCAAACTCGTGCCAGCTCTTAATTTTTGTATTGCACCATTGGTAATCCCTGTTCATGGTAGCTTTATAAAAATCCAGCTTCAATTTGTTGCTCTCAATTTCAACCAAACTTTTCCTAAAAAAGTGAAGCAACATATTCTGCACTTGAATCTTGGTTACAAAATAGCAGTGCTTGAAGCTGAGAGATGTCAATGGAATATCAAGTCTTTTTAGTATCTTAACAAATATTTGGAAAAAATTGCTGAATGTTATCATTGTGTAGCTTTCATGTGATTTTATGTTAAATTTGTTGAGTCCTGTATCTGATAGAAACAGCACCTGCTGTTCATCAACAAAATATTCTACAAAGTCATCGATATTCATGTCTTTGAAACATCGTTTGTTTTCAAACAAGAGAATATCGTCAGAAATACTCAATCTGTCCAGATTTAGTTCATGTAAGTTTGTGCAAAGCTTTAGAAAATGAAGTATGAAACCAATGGGGACATCTCTGTTGTCCTTATATTTTGCCAAGTGGAAGTTAATCAGTGGATGTGCTGCCCTCTTTGACGTTTTTTCATGCACAGCGGGGATTTTATCAAAACTTTTCATATCTGCCTTCCCTGAATTAGTTGATTTAAAAGTGGGAATATCCTTGGATCTTAATTTCTTTGTTAAAAAGCCAAAACTCAGTCTTCTTCTTTTCTGATTAGAATTTTGAGCACTCTCAGTAGACATAGAAACAATCGATGTACTGCTTATAGCTCTTTTTCTCATCACAGTTGAAAAATCTCTTATTTTGTTTCCATATATCTGACTCTCTCTCATCCGCCAGTCTCTCCAAGTAGCGAGACTGAGATCTTCAGAATCATTTTCAGCGTTTCCTTGCTTCCGGTAGTACTTATCATACAATTCTGAGCCGCTTAACAGCAAAGAAAGATCTAATGAAAGAACATAAGATGAAAGCTGATAAGACTTTATTCCTTTTGCATACTCTGCATTAGATTTCTTCAGTGTGTTCAGAAATTGGGCTAGTCTATATGTGCTTTCAAACCTTACTTTAGAGTAAAGCTGCTTTTCAACAATACTGTGAATTTCCTTGCTCAGTAACAACAGACTGTTGACCAAAAAAGCCTTATCTTTATCCACAAGTGGATCAAAGTTTGAAATAATCTTATCTACGATAATTGGGTTCCTCCAGATCTTTGATTTTACTTTCCGTTGATACTCGTCGTTAGATTTGCTTCCCAGTTTTGCCAGATTCAGTGAGCAGATGAAGGATTTGAACTTTTTGGTGTTCATTTGTATTGGCAGGTGCTTCTTAGTATTCAAACCCTCACTTCCCACTGATATCTCAGATCCGTTATCAAAAAGGGTGTTTCCTCTGCTGCCGGAGTTTTTTGTTCTGTTGCTATAGTTCTCTCTGTTCTCATGATTCATCGCACTATCATAATTCACCTCATTATCATAGTTCTCATAATTCTCTTCGTTATCTCTGTTATCATAAACCAACTCACTCCCCGCATTTTCAATCATAATCTTAATCTTTGGCTGTGCTTTAGCTGCAATCTTTTTCTGCCGTAATTCTTCATCTTCCTTCTTAAGCTTCTCATAAATCGACACCTGGTATTTGCTTTTGTAATCGTTCTTGTGATTAAATCGTATTTCCTGCACTCCACTCCCTCTATGGTAGAGTTTACTTATGTGGATTGGGTGTGGCGTGACAACAGGGGGTAGCAGCATGACTCAAAGAAACCTAAAGTTTATACCCAACTGGGAAATTAACTGCAAATCTTGTATTATTTATTTTTATTCACTCAGATAAGTAACTTCAAACCTGGTGTTATTTATGTGTATTTAACTAGAAAAGTAAAGCAAAACCTAGTATTATTTATTTGTATTTAATTAGAAGTTTGAATGCAAACCTTGTATTATTTACTTGTATTGACCCAGTCAAATAACTGAATAATTCACCTTAACTGAATATTAAATCTAACTTCGCGGTTCTTTTTATCAAAACAAGCTTTTTAAAAAGCAACTCCTCCCTATAGAAATGATAAATCAATAGGGAAATATCTGATTTACACTGTTCCATTTATATAATCCAAAGTGTTATCAAAAAAAAAAAGATTTAAAAAAATCAACGCCCTAAAGTTGAGTAAAAATAATAAATACTCAATACCCACTGCTATTACCACCAGTTATTTCAGACCGATAAGTACTACTAGTTGGTTGAAACATGATATCTCCGATAGGATCTGTAAAGGGAAGCATTATTTTTGAAGAAACCCCAGCAAAAAAAAAAAAAATCTGAAAAAAACAAAGAAAAAACCGAAAAATGTCACAAACAAATATGGTAGCGAGGTTTTAGATTTTACAGCAAGTAAACTGCCTCACAGGCGAACACACGTCACAGCATTGAAAGATATGTGCTATTCACTGAGTCGATTTTTACTGGAATATTATCAGAAAAAATTATAAACTCTGTTTTTAAGAAAATCTCCTTGGAAACATGCAGAAACCACTGCTGAACATGCATTTATTGCATATTCTTGCTGTGCAGTCCAGAGGTGCAAAGAGTATTATTTTCTTGCAGCCGAGCAAGCTAATTATTTATGAAGGGGTAAAAAAGACTGCTAAGCAAACCAAATAAACACTAAAAATACCGCGTTTTTGCTTGTTAAGCTTACGCGTTCTTTCTTTTAAAAAGCAGTTTACCCGTCCTGGGTAATAAGCCTTATCTCCGATGGAATTTAATGCAAAATGATCACGTGTTACATCTTCTTCATTAGCAGTTTGTAAGTGAAGTTTCAGCAACAGGAGCAAAACGATCAACAACCACCTTCAAGCAACAGTCAAATCTGGATTGAAAACTTATTTTTGTCTAGCCCATGAGTTTAATTTCCTGTTTTTGTCTTCAAATTTACATTTTATAACCTGTTTTTGCTGTTTTTGTCGGGAATATAGTATATAAGTGCATATGATTTCTTGTTCCAAAGACGGCTTCTTTTTTTTTTTTTTTTTTGACTCAGAAAACCCTTGGGAACACCTAATTTTTGGCGTAAACTAAATATTAGCTGCCATGAGTACCTTAACCTGCCAGTTTATCGTCGACACAGCTTTTCTAGGGTGCAATCCTAATCCTGCCCTATGTGTTTTACCCAAACAGGTAATAATACACCTCAAAACTGCAAATTTCTTTCACAAAATTGCCGTTTATGCTATAATCTACCCTGTATGTGCCTAAACACTTAATATATTCACTTTAAAAGCACTTTGTATCAACCTAGAACGATACTAATTTAATTTAGAATTACGTGCTACATACTGTGCAATGTTTCAGCCGCACGGATCAAACACGTGCCGCAACGACTGCAATAAAAAAATAGACAAAAAAGTCCCCCCCCCCCCCAAAAAAAAAAGCACCAATTCTGTCGCATAAATTAAATTTCACGTGGCTTCTCTCATGGCTCACTTAAGCGATGTGTCGCTTAAATATAGTTTCCCGAAATAGCAGCTACGTGGAATAAGCCAATAATATTTGCGAGCATGCTTTTGTGGTTTTTCGGCTAGTCATTTATTTTCAAAGTTTCCAGTAGTTAAAATAGTATATAACTATCATATATATTATAAATATATAAATATCACATATATTATTAATAAAATAAATCTGTTTAAAACGCAACCCACAATTTGGAACAACTAATACTCCACAGCGGTTATCCCAATCCGGATATTGGAGACTGAAACAGGAATACCCACCTTGCTGCTCTTTTTATTTGCTTACACAACCAGATTCGCTAAAACATAATAATGAAATTCGGGAAAACCTACATCAACCACCAGGTTCCTGAATGGGTAGATTCGTACATTGATTACAAGAACTTGAAACAAATAATCAGAACTATCTCAACTTTAAAAGAACAACAATCTGAAACAGATGCTCAGAATAATTTGAATTCAGAGTACAACAAGTATATTTCCAAGTTTTTTTTCAGTTTGGAAGAAAATTTGGAAACAGTTGACTCATTATCTTCAGAGAAGTTTCATGAATATTCAGAAAGATTAAAAAGGATATTTAACAACAGCTCTGTAAAGCTGCTGTACTCCTCCAAAATTGATCCCACCTTTAAGAATAGTTCTGATGAGGATTTCCCATATGAGTTTGACAACGACTTAGATGACACTTTAGTTGATCTTCAAGAATTGGATGAGGTTTTATCAATGCTTTTAGAATTGAAAACTAATTTGAGAGATTTAAAGTTTTTCAATGAATTAAATGACAGAGCTGTAAAGAAGATCCTGAAAAAGTTTGACAAAAAATGTTCTACAATGGAAAGAATAAATTTTTATGAAAACAAAGTCATGGAGATGGAATTTATTCATATCAACAAGGATCTTCAAGACGCTTTTGAAATGACCAATACATTAGTGAAAATAGTTTACGATTATCTTTTGCAGCACAAAACCAATCCCTTGCAAGTGAACTTAAAAACAGATGAATCTGCTGATGATTTTAGTTCTAAAAAGAGCAAAGAAATTTTCATTGATTTGATCAAAAAAGATGATTCAGAAGGGTTGATGAATGAGTTGGTTTACACCTACAGATCAATAGTGCTGATTCCATCAAAAGTTTTGATAGGGTTACTAAACAAGGCTGCTATATTCCAATGCTTCAAATGTATTGACAAGCTTTTGCAGATTATTCCCTCTTTATCTGACAGCAGTGATTTGAACAAAAGAAATTTCTTTCACCATCATGTAATTGCTTTAGGTAAAACCCAAGAAGGCAATTTTTCTGGTAACGAAAATACCGATTTAAACAAAGCCAGCCAGATTAAACACCAACAAAATAATAGTTTCGGTATTAGTTCTACTGAAAAACATTTTATTGATCCCTTGAAACCTTTGGATCCATATCTGGTCAACACCCATGGCCCTGATGGTATCAACTCCATGGACAAACCTTCCTCTTTAAGCTATATTTTATCAAAGTTGCCACCTCATTTGAGAGCATCTTTGCTCAAGAGAGACTCCTATAAAAGAACACCGCTTCATTATGCTGCCCAATATGGATTAGTTCAAACTACCAAGATAATAATACAATCTTTAAAGCACTGGAATGCCTGGGATCCCAATGTTGCTATTGATGACAAAAATACATGGGCAGACAAGGATGGATTAACACCTTTACATTTGGCTGTTTTGGGACGCCATCCAATAACTGTACAGACTCTTTGGTCATTTGTTAACAACACTATTTCATGCCAAAATCCAAAGCTTTTACATGTTGCAGTGGACATGGATGACCCTAGATTAATAGAGGAATTGTTGAAAATAAAAGGTATTGATATCAATTACAGCAATGCTGGAAAAAACTATGAAACAAGTATCTACATTGCAGCAAAATTGAACTTGATCAATGCTGCTACTTGTCTCTTAGCATACCCTGAATTAAATGTTGAATTGAGGGAGTCTTTGTATGGATTCACTCCGTTGTTTATTGCTGCTGTTGAAGGCTACAAAGAAATGGTTGAATTATTGATTGCCAAGGGTAATGCAAACATTAAAGCTTTAGATGACAGTGGTTTTGCCCCAGTTGAACATGCTGTTTTGAGAGGGTTTTTGGATATTGGTGAATTATTAAAGATTGATGATGATATTTCGATAAACCATCCTGTGATTGCAGAGGAATTAAGAGCACACTCTCCATTTGGCAACCAATCGAATAACAACAGCTCTACCTCTTTGGCACAATCGTTTTTGAATAATAGAAGTTTCTATAAGAAAAGGGGTAGTACCGTTACAACCAATTCTTCTTTTGAATCTGTTGATGATTCTAGCTCCAACAGTGATTTTGAGACTAAATCCACAGCTTCAAATGATATTATAGCTGAAAGTTTGAACAGTGTTAGTGCGGACCAAAAAAGATCCAGACAACTGACAAAGAAAGAGATTATAAAAGAGCTGGATACCAAATACATCTCCTCCAACAAAGGTTTTTATGCTGATAACAATTCAGTGGCTGCAACCTCTACAAAGCAAATTGGTAATGATTCTTTAAAGCCGAATGAAAGCTTTTTATCAATCACTTTGGGATCTAATGATACATCCATTCCTGTGCAAGGTGTAAAGTTGAATAAGATTCCATTCTCTAAAGCAGGATTGACACAGTTGGACACAGCTTTATCTTTGTCAATAACCTGTAATGCAGCAAAAGACAAAGCTCCTATTTTAATTGATTTGCCTTTAGATGAAACTTCTAATGCAATTAATTTCAAGTTAGATTACAACAAGGATATGGATTATGTTGTATATTTTGATTTGATACCAACACACCAAAGAACTTATAATGACCATACTGACAGCACCACAAATATCAGATCACTTGTTCAAAATAACAATAATTTATTTGAGCCTGAACCATTACCAATGAGACCAAGGTTGAATAGCAGAATATCTTCCAATAAAATTATTTCAACTGCAGACTCAAAGAACTCTAGTAACGTTCAAGCACAGAAAAAGATCTTAGGAAGAGCAGTTGCATTATTGAATTCTGCAAAGACAAGTGTTGGAAAAAACAGAAGATCTTTAGAGGATACAATAACTATTCCAATACTTTCCTCCTCGTCGTCAATGGAAATTTTAGGGACTGTCACTTTAGAATTTTTGATTATCCAGCCACTAAATTTAACCACATCTTTTATCACAAGAAATAGATTGACAAATGATAATTACTGGAAAAAACTAGTAACTACCAGAATTGTTGGTCACAGAGGGTCAGGAAAGAATAGTAAAAAGAATTCTTTGCAACTAGGAGAAAATACAATGGAGTCCTTTATTGCTGCGTCTTCACTAGGTGCCTCTTATGTCGAGTTTGATGTTCAATTGACTAAAGATCATGTACCAGTAATCTATCATGATTTCTTGGTTGCTGAAGCAGGTGTTGATATTCCAATGCATGAATTGACTTTGGAACAGTTTTTGAACTTAAGTGAAGGTTATAAAAAAGAGCATCATGCCAATGATGTTAAATTTAGCGATTTAACAAAGAGCTCAAGCAATGTAAATTTAAAAGCCTTGAAACACACTTCTAAGGATGATTTCTACTTGAAAAAAACATCTTACACCAATGAAGAGGAAAGAAAAATGGGTTTAACAAAAACCTACAAGGAATTAAGTTTTAAAGGTAACAGTAGAGGATCATCCATAGCATCCAGCTTTGTGACATTGAAGGAAGTATTAACTAAGCTTCCTCCTAATGTTGGTTTTAACATTGAGTGCAAATATCCAATGCCGGATGAGGCAACTAAGGAGGAGATGGGCCAGATTGCAGTGGAAATGAACTTCTGGGTAGACACTGTTTTGGAGGTTGTTCTTAAATACTGCAAGGAAAGAGACATCATATTTTCATCATTCCATCCTGATATTTGTATGATGCTTTCTCTAAAGCAGCCTCATTTCCCAATATTGTTTTTGACAGAAGGTGGATCTTCAGAAATGTTTGATTACAGATGCTTGTCCTTAAAGAATGCCATCAGTTTTGCTAAAAATTGGAATCTTCTAGGTATTGTCACTGCTGCTACACCTATTGTGATGGCTCCAAGATTAGCTAAGGTTGTTAAGGCTAATGGATTGGTGTTGTTCACATATGGTGTGGAAAACAATGATCCTGCTTTAGCTAAAAAAGAATTGCGTGCTGGTGTTGATGCAGTGATTGTTGACAATGTTTTAGCAATCAGAAAAGAGTTGACTAAGGATTACTTCAAGGAAGCTGATGAAAAACTTGCAGCATTGGATTGATTAAAAGAAATCAGAGAAACCTTGTCAGTTGAGCTTAAAGTAGAATATATACAGACAATAGTGAATTAAGTGAATAACTCATTTTATTCTACCAAGGTTTTGTATGCAAGCCTTATTTGAAGGGGAAGCTTGTGCTGAAAAAGTTCTTTTGATAGGCTGGGATGCTTAATAGTGGTGAACAAATCCAACTGATGGCTTGCCTTCAAGACTGCTGCATTCCACAAAAGAAACATATAACAGATATGTTGCTAACTTTTTTTGAGAAGTTAAATGTATTAGAGATCCAAATAGCTGATATTTTATATGTAGATTTTTAAATGTCTCAGAGATCCAAATAGTTGATCTTTTATATGTGGCTTTTTAAATGATTGTTTTTGGCTTGTAGAGTGAATATTTTGGGGTTATGTTTGGCAAAAAAGCGCCTTAGCTTTAATTGTAATAACTTTTTCTCTTTGAGTTCAGACAAAGTTCTTTTTAGCTTCAATTTTATACACTGTAAACATCATGCGATAAAGTTGCAAACCTCAATTTTATACAGCGGTAAGCATCGTGCAATAAATTTGAAAGCTTCAGTTTCATACTATTTTCATCTTCAGTTGTTGTAAAGAACAGTTAATGGCCATCCTAAGCAACAAGCTCAGAAACACCTTACAAAAGAGTTTCACCCAGAGTGCATCTGACAACGGAGCAACCTATAGCGACAGTCTTCAGGATCTCCTTCTCGTCGGCTCCCAGGCTTGGATTTACTTCAACAACATCAAGAGCAACAACATTACCTGTTTCACAGATTCTTTCACACAAGAAAAGAGCTTCTCTACTATTCAAACCATAGTCAACCTTGGTACCAGTGCATTTCACTGATGTCTCAGGATCAATCGCATCGACATCATAGGATATCATGATTGGACAGTCCTTGTTGCCCTTTGAAATGTGCTCTATGGCTTGCTCAACCACCGAGTTGATTCCGTATCTGTCAACGTGATACATAGAAAAGGCTTTGATGTTGTGTTCCTTCAGGATCTTCTTTTCAGCAGCGTCGACATCTCTCAAACCAATGTACGCAATTTTATCCGTAGATAAAAGGTTTTTAGGGATCCAGTCAAAGCTTTTTGGCCAGTCTTCTCTATCCAAACCAGCTAAAAATGACACTGGACAACCGTGAAGATTTCCAGACTCAGTAGTGTTGACTGTGTTAATATCAGCATGAGCATCAATCCAGATTATTCCTGCATCAGGGTATCTTGAAAGAAGACCAGCAATAGATCCGATAGCAATGGAATGGTCACCACCAAGAGTCAGCTGAAATTCACCAGCTTTGATATCATCTTTGCAGGTCTCATACAGCTTCTTGTTCACCATGGAAACAAGATCAGCTCTTTTTATCTTGGGGTTGGTGGATCTTTCAGCAGCATCTGCGTCGGACTTAAGCTCCTCAAGGTTTAATCCATGCAGAGGATCTAAAACCTCAACATTCCATTTCAAAGTTTCTTCGATTTGCTGCTTAAGACCGTGCTTGAGCATGTAGTCTGCACCCAAATCGACTCCTCCGTGGGGCTGACCACCGTTGAATGGGGCTAGAACGATTTTGCAGGTTCTTGTTTCGTCGTTTGAGAGATGCTTGAAGTTGATTGGTGCGGACATAGTGGCTTAGTTAGGTTCTTTGAGTGCGCTTTGGGGCTGGCTTAAGAGTTTCTTTTTCATCATTGAAGATGTCTATGATAGTCTATAATAAAGTTTAACGCAGACTCGTTATAGAGTGAGACTGCCAAAATCAGAAAGCATTAAAAAAGCGAAAGCAAAAACTGAGTTTGAAAAGAAAAAGCTGTTTGCCCAAGCCCGCTCTATTTATACGGGGTTTTAAACACCCGGGATTCCAGCACTGGCTCATTTATTGTTGGAAACACTTTTGAATGCGTTTTGTATCCGTTAAGTGAAAGAGATATGGTACCTCTTGCACTTAACGGAAATAGAAAAAAGAAGTGAAATAGGTCATGTGTGCGGCATGTTAGGGTCATGTGACCAGCAACTCAGAGTCATGTGACCAACAACTCATGGTCATGTGACCAGAATGTCAGGGTCATGTGATCAACATAACATGTGCAAAAAACACCATCTAATATTACTCGAGCAAGTCGTAGAACCTGTTGTAGGCAGCCTCGAGATCCAGCAGGAGCTGCTTCAGGCTGTCAGCGCCAAGACTCGATGACGCCTCCATCCCGTTCAGCGTGATCATCCACTCCACGAGTTTCTCCCTGTTCTGCTTGAAATCTCCCATCCGCTCAAGAATCTCTTCTTTGCTTGTGATCTTGTTGAAGGCAGAGAAAACCTTGTTGAGATTCAAAACAAGCTTGCTGAGAAGCGGGTGGATCTGGTGTTTTTTGTCGTAGTTCAGATTCAACGCATCCATCAGCGTGATGAAATTTCCGGTGACCTCGGAGATAAGCTTGGCATTGCTGTTCACAATCACTGCTTCTGAAGCCTTTGATTTGGCTGCTTCCCCCTGCTGAGACACGCGTCGGTGCGACAGTCTTCTGATGCCCTTGTAGCACTTAAACCGGAGATCGTATTTGGCCAGAAAGTCTTCCACAAGAAACTGGGGCGCTAAAGGAAATATTTCTTCAAGAAGCGTGTCGTATTTAGCAAAGAACGCGTTTAGTTTCTCACTGTATGTTTTCGCATCTATCAGGGGGCCCTCAGTGTTCGTATGGAGCTGCTCCAGATAGTCAACACACATTAATGTGCTATAAAGCTCCTTCAAAAGCAGTTTCAGGTGCTTTTCCAGGTCACTGCTCTCATATTCAAAGGGGATCTGGTCCTTTTGCTTGTAGGTGGTGGTCTTTAATGACATAACAAGAAGGGAATATACAAAGAAGGTTTTATTTATGTTGTTTGTTTTTGCTGCCCTGGTTTCCTTTTTTTAAAAAATAAATTGTAATCAGAAAATTATTTTTTTTTAATTTCCAGAATCACTTCTTTATATATGACTAAAAATTTCTTATCTTTTTTTTTTTTTTATCTGATGTGTAACTTTTGTAGTTTTTTCCTGGCAAACATTTTTTTTTTAAAAAAAAAAAAAAAAACCGTTAAATAGAATCTGACTTGATCAGGGCAAAATAAAACCACACGCTACCATATTAAACAACAACCTGAAAAAATGTACTCAGATGCCAACTCACAACTGAAAGTGTTTGGAAAATCCTGTTTTGGAATATGATTGCACGTGCTGCATAATATCAAACAGATGTTTATTCATGAACCAACTAAAAAGTGGTGTATTTTTGACACAGCAGCATGTGATATTGTTGTGCTAATTGACTGTTTTTGTAGGTTTATTCTATCACAGTAAGAGTCGGAGAAAAAAAAAAACGAAGCCTTTATGTCCGACAAACTATCTGCTAAATTATGTTTATAAGAATAGTTATACTCTATATAAATGCTTGGTTTTATACACGTGGATTTGACCGTTTTATATTATTCTGTTTGGTAATTAATGCTTGAAGAAGTAATTTTTGTCTTAAACTATTGATTGTTCAACAGCAGCATAGCTTGTAAAGTTTTTTGCAGTGTTTTGACGCGGGTAAAAATGTTTCAAGATAAAAGCTGACAGACATGGTAGCGGAAAAATTGCTGCCTAAATTATGCACGATTTTATTAATATCTAATAGAATTAGAGACAGTAGTCACGTTACGCGAATTACTCTCTTATGTAATTACACTTAGTGCAGCCAGATACACTAATGTTGTTTTATTCAGAAAATCTGCATTATATTGTGGATGTGCACAGTTGGTTTCGGGGCTAGTCTTCGTCGGCACATGACCTCAAATCCGATTGATCGTTATTTGAATTCGTGTTTACATTCCGGTAAAGAAATACAAGTTATACTGATCTGTGGATACACTAAATCATGGTGCACTGTGCAGTCAGGTTAGTTTATAAAGCTCACATATATTATATACTTTTTTGATTTTGTTATTTTATTTAGCCGTGTATTGAACATGTACTGTTATTCCTGATGTGTAAGAGCTACAAGAAAGTAATAGCATCATAAGTTATGGTGAAAATAATGGTGCGTCACGATATACAACCATTGCTTCTGTTCAAGAGTATACCTCATCTATAGAACTTTACAAAGCTAGCAAGGTAATAAGTGTTACTGATCTGTAAGCTTACATAATACTTATATATGATTTTGGTAATCTGGATGAAGTAACAACTTTTCTGCATGGAACTGAAGGTATTAATATTGATATCTCAGGAGCCAAATACTTGGTATTGATCCGGCTTGTGAAAACACTAAGAAAAAGCCATTTGGCTAGTTTTTTAATGTCGAACGGCTTCCATGGAATAAATTCGCATGTTAATGTTTTGTTGTGAAAGAATCCTAATGATTATCAAGAATCAGGCATTAATAAATTAAGAAGATATGCGAGACATCATTTAACCTGTATATATGCAAATACAAAGACGATTTACGCAACCCTCATCTTTAGGCCACATAAGCAAAGACTCCATCTTAAGACAATATAATCACCAAAAATAATATAGTGCAACAGTGTGAATCAGTGACAACTACTGTGAAACAAATAAGAAGCAAACACTGTGCGCGTGCTTTAAAAGGTGTTCCAAATTTTTCAAGTCTGATATTACTGAGAAAGAAGTTACTGGATCTTGTACCAAAAGTTCAGATATCAGCACAAAACCTAAACATTTGAAAGACTAATTAAAACTAAACATTTAAAAGATTAATTTAAAAGTAAGCTTTTATCAAAAATTAATGAAAACGGCGTTGTAAATGCCTCAGATAATGTTGAGATCCTGCCAATTACAGCTTTAATTAAGGTAAAGCAGAACAAAAAACTGAAACAAATCTATGAAAATTACGAACAACACAAACGTATTTAAAGCTGCGATAAAAACAACAGAAACCCCGATTGCTGGATGGCCTAGGGATGCTGGTTTAATAAAAGCACAGCTTCAAACTTTTCAAATCATCTTCAAACTTTTTAAAACAACTTTTATATGAATAAAAAGAAACAACTAAAACAAACACAGTTATTTTAGACTTGAGCAAAGTGGTACATCAGAAAAGAAGGAAGTAATACTTCCAGTAGGTTAAATTCTGCCACCAACTAGAACTGCTTCTTTCTAACTGCATGAGTAAAAAAAGGGTAAAATACTTGACAGGTATTTGAAATCACAATTTTGTTTAAAGTACTTCTGTTACAAATACTAGATACATAACATTTAAAAAACAGCTCTCAAAACTGGAAATCAACGCTTTTACAAAAACTCCTTTGCCTGGTTAACTTCGGAGAAGTGATTCATCAATGGCACTACTATCGTCATCTAGCACCACAGTTAGATCCTGTTCATCTAGTTCCGACTGATCCGTATGGAAAGAATCACTTTCTTCACTTGGTTCAGGCTGAAACATATGCAAAGGAGCACTGCCAGTTCTTCCCCACTGAAGGAAATAAGTTTCAACGGGTAAAATACTGCTCAGTACACCAGAAGTTGGTGTTTTATACCAAATCTGTCTAGCGTTCATCAATAAACAGTTCACATAAAAGTGCAGGGGGATATCAGAAACAAATATTCTATTTCTGAATTTATTTTCACTAGACTTCATCACATTTTTTAGCAATTCAACAGATCGCTTTATTGCAGACCTAAATCTTGTTTGATTCATTTGTATTCTCATAGCAGATTCATCAACGCTTTCACTTTCTTGAGCAACACAGTCTAACTGATCGGTACCAAGATTTGAATAAGAACAGTAATCTGAATCTCCCAACACTCGTAATGGAGTGTCATCGTATTTCAACAAAGACAACCTTTGCGCAAGATTTGAGTCTCTAAACATCGTCAGTTCATTATATGAACCAGGTTGTGCTTTCCCTACGTCAATAAACAAACCAAAAAGATCAATTACAACCTGAAATCCAACAGTATTATCTCCTAGACTAGTATTGTAAGTAATATTGAATTTACCGTGTCGGTGAGGTTTACATATTTTGATATGTGCGTCATCGATTAAATAGCAAGTGTTTGCATTAACGGCCTTGGGATTTAGAAGACTTCTTTTATAAAGATAATTCCTGTAGTCCTCTGTGTAAATACAGTTATCGATTTTCAGAAGATAAGAAAAATTCTCATAAATGTGTTGACAAACAGCGACTTCAATATTATTCAGCTTTGTTTTTTTGAAACCATAAAAGCGTTCCAACTTATGAAGGGGCACTGCATGTGCTTGTCTTTGGAGATATATCATGAGCTGAACCACGGGATCACACTTAACAGTTATAACCACTCTTTTTCTGGTAGTTTCATGGTCTTTATTCATTCTATGTACTTTTCTGGCAAACTTCCAATATGGCTTTATTTTCAGTATTCTTGCCAATATTTTGATATGTTGTTTTCTGAACCTAAATTTCTGAATAGACTGTTTTTCAGTTAGGTTATCTAGCAGTGGGCAATCTCTTAATTCACTGGAAAGCATCTGAGCTTTGAACTCAATCAAATCCTTTTCTTGTTCTAACATTTTGACAATATCTTCGTCAATATATTCTTCTTGTTCCAGCTGTCTTTTTCTTTCAGCAACAAGTCGTTTTTTTGCTTCATTGAATGGATCAAGTCCCACTTCATATCTCTCAATAAGTTTTTGAACAGGCTCAACGTGATTAAGGAAAGCTTGCTCAAGAAAATGAAGACAAAACTTTTTAGTTTGCTCTAAGTATTCTAAAGTCTCTTCATCCTCAATGGTACCGCTATAAGAACGAATGAGCTTAATCAGTGCTTCCTCATAGGGTTTAAAATACTGTTCAATTTTTGCGTTGTGTTCACTCAACTTAGATTCCATATACGCCACCTGATATTTAAGTAACTGAAGGTCAGAGAGAAGATAGTCATCTGTTCCATATGGTCTTTTAGTATATGTGAAACAATAAAGAAATGTGTCTTCCAGTATTCTTTTTGCTTCCTTAAGTAGGACCCTCAATTTCTCCAAGTGATCACCAACACATTCTGATTCAATCATTTCCACCACACCATCATTAATTCTGTTCAAAAGAAGCAGAGAATCACCCGTGTTTTCATCGTCATCTTTATCATCTGAAAATGAGCCTTCATAATCTTCATCATTATCTGAAGATAAGTCATCATTTAAAGGAAAATCATCATCTGAAGATAATTCATTATAGAAATGGAAGTTTTCATCTGCATAGAAGTAATCAAGTGAGTAGCAGTCAGCATCTGAAGAAAAATCATCATCATCTGTCTCAAGAAGACCGTCTATAGTTTTTTCTTCAAAATCTCGAACTGAGGATTCTTTAGTCCAATGAGCAAAAATATCATCACTCATATTGAAATATCAAAAATAAAACCAGTTGCTTTTTGATCAGCGTGGTGCGAATTTCTTTACTTATTTTGCTCTGCTTTGTTTCAATAATGCACATGTTTATTCTGAACAACTTGAGATTCTTATTTACGCGTCGCGTTTCAGCAGATCGGTCATGTGACTTAACTGCAGAGTTTATTAAAAATGATAGTAGTAGTGATAATTTTGCTAGCGAAATCTGTAGCTGCTCACTGACAAATTAGGGACGTCAGCGCTACTATATTTGCCTATTACTTGTCGTCAAATAATAACTTCAGCGCTACTATATTTAACTATTACTTGTCACCGAATAATAACTTCAGCGCTACTATATTTGCCTACGATTTGCGATAAAAACGGGAACGAATAAATAACGTATCTTCTGGGAAATAAATCTAGATTTCTGATGTCGTAGAATACATATGCTCAGCTTGACTGCCTGCTAAACCAAAAGCACGTGAGCCAAACCAGCTGATGATGCATCATTACTAGCCGCTTTAAACCCGCCTTCTATCAAGATCCCGTAAATCAACTAGCAGCACGTGCATTCTGTAAAAGACCTTGCTAAAGCTGTTCATTTTCTTATATCTGCTCTACTGCCTGGCAGCTAGTCACTGGAGAATCACTTAAAACGTGCACGTGCTGTGCTTATAACCGCTGTTTTGGCAAGTTTAGCTGCCATTTGGCGTGGAACAATCCTTCAGGGTATTTTAGAAGCCACTGACACGGTAGCGAAACCAGCCGTGCAGCAAACATTCCAGTTTGCCAACAACCTGCATTTGAAATCTGTAGGGCCAAGAAAGTGAGTGAACTGGGCGAAACGGAGTAGTTTGGAGAATATATGTTTCACGAAACAGAACGGATCAGGTTGTTTTCAGTCTGCTATTTGTTTCAAAAAGTGTGTCATCGTTCTTTGCTGCAGTGTTTCCCCTCAAGTTTATTTCGCCTTATCTTCTTTTCTTCATTGACTATTTCTTCTTCTCACAATTGTTCTTATACTTTTGTAACTCATGTTTCTAGCTACTTCATTTCACGTTAACTCTTTTACTTTACTCTGTTTTACTTTACTTTACTTTGTGTTTCTTTACGTTGTTTTAATTTACTTTACTTCCCTCTTTTATGTTCTTTACTTTACTCTGTATTACTTTACCTCTTTTCTTTCATTACTTTACTCTGTTTTACTTTACCTCTTTCACCTCGTTTATTTTCTTTTCTTGACTGCTTCAACACCTTTCTTTCTTTCTTTCTCACTTTCCTCAGAATATCACCGGCACCACTTGCAGCTCACCGTTTTTGAGCTCGTGCTCAATGCCAAACTCCCTGCTCAAAAAGTTCAGATCATACGGTATGATCATCGGCGGAAGGGATGGGTAGTCAAGGTAGTAGCTCGTGCTGTCGTTGTTTATGTTTTTGGAGTAGATCTTTTTGATCCCGCCAAAGTTGTCATAAAACTGCTTGGCGTTTTTGGCGATCTCCATCTCCTCAACTATATGCTGCTCCAGATACTTCACTTGTGGCATGTTCCACTGGGATATTGTTATTGGCTGAACAATCTCAAAGTTTTTAAGCACGCCAGAACACTTAAAATTCAGTGTCAGATAGTGGGTGACATTGAAGTAGCACCCTCTGGTGGAAACAGATCCATAAGTGTTGAGTGAATCTTGATGATTGTTACCACCAATTCGGATGCTTGGTGCAACAACCGCTACCTCGGGGATATGCTCCTTCTTCAGGTACTGTGGGTTCTTGAATTGGTAGTTGTTGTACTTATTGATCTGCTCTTCATCATCCTCGGTTTTTAGTTCCTCATCAGGAAGTTTGAACAGAAGATCAGGTGACATAACTGCGTCTTCAAACTGTTTATATGCTTCATTCATTAGCAGCAGTCTGAGATCAAGACGCGTAGAAATCTCGTTTCCGGTGATATGCTCGTTAATAATGTTGGTGGTTGAACACAAAATATGCTCTTTCGTTTTCATCAGCCCGTTCTGGGTTTCTAAAACCTCCAGCACTTCCTTAACTGACATAGTTATTTCCTTCAACTTTAGCTTCTTCTTACCTCCGATGAATATAGAGGGACCTTGATTTGCACCTGATTCTTCCAGAAGATCACCGTTACCGTTATAGTTTCCGGTCAGAAATCGTTCGTTTTTTGATACTTTCAAATCCACACTCACCATATCATCTCGTCCAAAACAGGTAGTATTCAGTTTATAATCAATGTTCACTTTGTTGTCTGGAGAAACCTCCGTGAAACTCAGTGGTGGGTATTTTCTACTGCTGGGATACACATTATATCTTTCTATGACAACTGGAAACTCAAAAGTATACTTGCTTTCTAGAGTTTTTTCACTTTTGGCGTCATGATTTGCGATGTTTATTAGTTTGGTTGCCAAATGATGTCTATCGTTGTTTCGGACTTTAGTTCTATAGTGACAAACCACTTCAATGGAACTGGTTGTTCTTCCAAACTTATCATTGACATTAGTTGGCTTCACATTCTCAGGAATTGCAATTGTGACTGGAATTTTCACACCCAGAAGTGGTGGAAGCGATGTGTCGTGCAATTTCAGTTTCTTCTTGAAGGTTTCAACTTTTAAATTCTTCTGCCCAGTTGCAGCATCTTCTTTTCCGTTCGCCCTGCTTAAAAACAACTGTTCAATCGTTTTGAACGATATTTCCAGATAATCAATGATGAAGGTTGATTTTTCCGCTGTGTCTGGCGCCATTATCTGAAGCTCAAACTCAATTCTTGGCAGTGTGCTTGCAATTCCAGGACACCCTCGCACTAGTGAATTGTAGCTCGGCTTGATTGACAGCACGGGATGGTTTTTGTTGACGTTGTGGTTTTGGTTGGTGGAAATCATAGTTCAAAAGAAGAGATTGGTGAGGACCACTGGCTAGTTTTTGCGATATTTTTTGTGCGGACAGTATTTGGGTTATATCTGACCATTTTATTTTAAATTTAATATTTTGTTTTAAATTAAATAAAAAAAAAAAAGAAAATGCAATTTTGAATTTAATATTTGATTTTTAAATTAAACATACCCGTTTCAAATTTAACATATCGTTCTTAAATTCTACTTTATTTTGAAATAAACGTTTCGTTTTGAAACTTATTTTTCATTTTAAGCTTACTTTTTTATTTTAGTTTGTCTTTTATTTTTATTTTCTAAACATTCTTTTTTTTCAATCTGATGCCTAGCAATTGTTTACGCTCCGTTTTCCCTTTTGGTAAATATTACCCAATTAATTAAAAAAAAAATAAAATAATTCAACCTGAATACCAAAAAGCACCATTGAATGCAGCAAAAAGCACCGTTATATTTACAGAAAAAAGTACCATTAGATGCAGCAAAAAACACCATTAATGCAGCAAAAAGGCCGAATGCATATATACCAAAAAAGACGCTGCATCCATACCAAAAAGCACCACTAAATGCAGCAAAAAGCACAACTAAACACAACAAAAAGGAAGCTGCTTTTATACCAAAAAGCACCACTAAAAACACCAAAAAGCACACTGCATATATAAAAACACACTACTCCATCTCGTAGTCCTCCGCATCCGAATCTGTCTCAAACGCACCGCTGACAGCAGCGTTTTCTTCCCTTATCTCCTGTTCACTGTGTTTCTCCAGGTTTACGACTATCTTAGAATCACTTTCAGCAAAGTGTATCACTCCCAGACTCTTGCAATCGTTCAGGAACATCAGTATCTCCTCCTCCTTGATGCCCTTTTCGCCCGCAGCGTCAACAAAGGCATTTGTAGGCACATAATTAGACTCAACATACTGCTTTTTCTTCATCATTCTTGCCAAAAGTTTAGACAAAACAACTGTTGGAGAAGCATCCTCCCTGACACCCAAAGCATCGATCTTTTTGTCCTTGTTTTTAACTCTAGCCAGCGATTCTTTAGAGGCTGAAATCAGTCTCAAAGCTTCTTCAACATCAGCAAAAGAAACCTCTCTTGCGAGTCTTATTTTTGCCAGTGCTTGTGACAATCTTATGATGGCAAGAAGTGTTCTTGGTGTAGTTTGCCCAAAAGAATCACGCGTGTCCATGGTTTCCTTCGCTTCCTGTCTCATTCTGATGTATGCTTCAACAACAGCATCACTTACTTCTTTTTTCATTGTTGGTCTATGCAGTTTGGCAACAAAAATGTATTCTCTGAGAGTAGCCAGATCCAATGGTTCAAAATCCAGTGGCGGCTGTTTATTGTGCATGTGAACATAAGCAACGTGTTCAGCAAGCATCTCATCATTTTCCTTGGATGGAATGTCCAAAAGCAAAAATATAATGTCAAATCTTGACAGCAAGGCAGCAGGAAGATTGATGTTTTGCAGCGGAGAAAGATTTGGATTGTATCTTCCATAGGCAGGATTTGCGGCAGCCAAAATAGATGTTCTGGCGTTCAGAGTTGTGTTGATTCCTGCCTTGGATATAGAAATTGTCTGCTGCTCCATCACTTCATGAATAGCTGTTCTGTCGTTTTCATCCATTTTATCAAATTCATCAATACAGCAAATACCATTATCGGAAAGAACTAAGGCACCACCTTCAAGAACCATCTCATCAGTCACAGGATCTCTCATAACAGCTGCTGTCAAACCTACTCCAGAAGATCCTTTACCTGTTGTGTAGACACCTCTTGGAGAAATCTTGACGATGGATTTTAACAATTGCGATTTAGCAACACCAGGATCACCCATTAAACAGATATTAATATCACCTCTAATAGACAACCCATCTCCGACTTTCTTGTCAACACCACCAACAAGCAGCAAAAGCAGTGCTTTTTTCACATCTAGATGCCCAAAAATCTCAGGTGCAATGGACTTACTGAGTCTTTCATAGATAGGTGTTCCCTCAGTTTCATTCAAAAACTTCATGGCCAGAGGAAAGTTTTCAGCCATATATTCTTTAGACAGCAGAGTTTCTTTGGTCTCTTCAATCTGAGAGGACCCAACAGTTTGTGACAATAAGTTACTGTCACCTGCCTCGTATTCCTTTAATTTCTCTAATAAATCATCCTGATTTCTCTTTTGTTGTTTGATATGTTGTGCATACAAATAAGTTTCAGTTAAAAGACCAGCTTTCAAAGCCTTGTAGCCAGTGAATGGTTGCGGCAAATAAATCCCTGTCACATCTACAATATCTCCTGGAATCAGCTTTCTCACAACACCGTTCCCATAAAGATGAAGATTCAATGTTCTGGGAATGTGTCCTATTGGAACTTGGTGAGATAACTCCTGAATTTTACATTCCTGGAATGGTGAAAACTTGGATGCTCTGGTAGCCAAATGAAGCTGTCCATGTGTGCTTTCTCTGGTACATTGTAGTGAAGTACATTCTGTCAATGGCTTGAAAACCTTGGTGTTCACTTCCTGGAACACCTCAGCATCGCATCTATCACAAAAATAAGCATTCACCTGCACATTTGGTTTCACCTCACTTATTCTGGTGACTATTCCTCTTACAGTCAGTAAATTACCTATTTTGTCTCCCTTAACTTGTCTGACACTCAATGGTTTTGCAGTTGAGTGTGTTGGATCATTTGTTAGAGGAGAAAAATAAAGATCGTATCTTCTTAATAATCTTTCAGGAAAATAGTTTTCATCTCTTTTCATGAAATCTTTGAGACGCTGCTGTCTGTCAGTTGCATCTTGTTCTTCTTCTCCCATTTCATTAGCGTCATCATTCTGTACACCCATCTGCTGCAGTTCTCTTTCCTCTCTGTCGAAATTTAATTGATTTCTTGTTCTTCTTTGGGAAATAATGACGTCCAAAACGTCATCATCAGTCCCCGCTGGTTGAAGATTCATGACATTATTCATGATGTCGTCTACCACTTGTGAAAATAGTTCAATGAAATGAAAAGCGTTTTTGGAGATAGCTTCAGAAAGAGACAGTTGCCGGGACTTTGTGGCAACATAATCCTGTTTATCCAGCCCCTCATCGATGCCAAACATATCATCGGTGAACTCAGTGCTTGCGACTTGCTTTTGAATCTCAAAAGTTTTGATGTCATTTAGGTCAATAAACAGTGTGTTCTGTCTTCTGTTTCCAATGTCTTTGATGAGTTTGTAGTATTTGGACTTTTCTGAAAGATCCTCCTGATCATATGGATCAATTTCCATGTCCTCGTTGAACAAAATATCACCCCTGTCCTGTGCATTTCTGGTGTCCTTGTAGTTGAGTAAAAACTCTCTAACTGTCTTTTTAAGACGCCCATAATCAATAGGAATCTCGGAAGTTGTTGGCAGAACACTGGACATTTTGGTTATAATATGATCGTTGGGGGTTGGAATATAGGTAAATGAAGTTTTTTTGTGATAGTTTCAAATAGATAAGAAATTGTGAATTCAATGTTTACAGTTAATCTGAAGTTTCAAATGATCTTGTTTATGTTTTTTATTTTTTTTTATTTTTTTTTTTTATTTGGTTGCGAAAATTTTTCAAACACGTTACCATATTGGCGCTATATCGGGGAAGGGAAGAAAAAGTAATTATATTTCCCAAAGCGGAAACAGCAAATCAACAAGAGAAAATAATGGGTTGGTGTTTTTTTTCCAGCAGGGGTGTGTCACGTGATGTGGTCACGTGTGTGTTCAACCGAAAACCTGTGGAAGGTTCTTCTACGATTCTTTCTCCCTGAAACTGTGCTGAAAAAGCTCCAGAAAGTAAGCAATTAACTGGCCTGCCAAATTTTCCGGCTCACCCATTTGTTGATAATCACTAAACCAGAGTTGACCCTGACGCGTGCCAAAATAAACAGATAAATGCACACCTTATTTCCGCTAAAAACTCTAGAGGCGCGAAACGCGTTTCAATTGCACACCCCAAAAAAAAAAGAAAACGTAACAATGACGCCAAAACAACAATCTAATGTAAACAATTATCGCGTTTCTTCTAAACTACTACCAAAATTCACCATTTCGCGTACTCTCCCTTTATTTATTGGTGGTAAATAATCAATATTTACATTACCTCGTTTATAAAACACAACGCCTGAAGTTGTTTCGGATATAACACTGTTCTGCGGTAACCTTTACCTAAACTTCAAAAAAAAAAAAAAAAAAAATGTCACGCCATAAAAACTGTTGAACATATTCCGGTAAATAGTGTAGCCGTACAGTACATTTCTTTTTATTACTAAAACATTATATTATTGTACTGACACAATTATAGCATGATTTTTATTTGCCATTTTTTAAATAGTACCTACTAATTTCAAAGCAGCATATATAAACGATGCAACGAAACAAAATCAACATTAAATATTTGAAATTCCTGATGTTCCTAAATTAATGTGTACCAATTGTCAATTTCAATGTCAGTTTTGGTTACTGAATTAGTGCATATATATGTGTAGATACATATTGTATAGGAATGAAATATCACACGAAACCTAAGAGAGTTACTATTGTCATTTTAGCTCTTGAAAAATAATAATAATAATACTCAAAATAATACTAATCAAAATAACACCATGTTCAAATTCACGTTGCCAAAACTACACTGTTCTAATTTAATTACTCCAAGCACAGCAGCAGTTACTAAAAGAGTCAAAAAATGTCCGCTAAATAAAACAGCTAGAAATCTCTACGTCACATACATTACCTTGGCTGTCACGCTACCCTTCAGTGTATCCTACATCTATAATTTAAAGAATAAAAATTCAGCTTTGGAACAAACACTGCTAATAGAGGAGCAAATGGGAGAAGACGGTTCAGTGCTTCCAGCTAAAAAAAGACAGCACAGTGTCAGGTACATTTTCTGATTGCCAACTGGTTAAAATTTGGGGTCAGAATTTGTTTTTGGCATTTTCTTTTGGTGAAAGAATGTAAGTGGTTTTGGATGTAGGAACAAAAACTAAGAAACTACCACCAGTAATGAAAAATGCCAATACACCACAATCATTAAACGTGGCTGAACCCCACTGATTCATATCTTCCACTTTAAATTTATTATATGAACTTGCTTAGGAAAGAAGTTCTTTTTATTTATTTTTTTTTTTAGTCGTTGCTTTGGTTAGCGGATTTGCTTATCGCGATAAAGAAATACTGCAGTAGCAGGATCAGCTGCAGAGTATGGTAGTATTGATATATTAATGCTGCATATTGTGCCTGTTTGTTTAATTTAGTTAAATCACTTGAACCTGAAAGTGCCAGTGTGTGTTAAAATCCCAATCAATCCGGTACAGCCCTAAAAAAGCTGGTACAACTATATGCAATCTGATACAATTATATTGAATCTGCTACATTCATAGTAAGTGCACTGCAGTCTCAGTGAATCTCGTTCAACGGTTGCACATCTGTTACAAGTGTATTAAATGTGTTGTGCATATACTGAAGTCAGTAAAGTTATTAAAGCCACAGTAGCGTTAGTAAAGCCACAGTAAACTTATTATAGCCATAGTAAAGATATTAAAGTGATAGTAACCTTATCAAAGCCACAGTAAACTAAGTAAAGCCATATCAAGCTTAGTGAAACCATAATAAACTTATTATAGCCAGAGTAAAGATATTAAAGTCATAGTAACCTTATTAAAGCCATATCAAGCTTAGTAAAACCATTATAAACTTA
Source organism: Hanseniaspora lindneri (assembly GCA_019649525.1). NCBI lineage: Eukaryota > Fungi > Ascomycota > Saccharomycetes > Saccharomycodales > Saccharomycodaceae > Hanseniaspora > Hanseniaspora lindneri. Next base: position 57,881 of record JAFNJT010000018.1, read on the forward strand.
GTAAAGCCACAGGAAAGATATTAAATTCATAATAAACCTATTAAAAGCATACCAAACTTAGTAAAACCAGAATAAACTTAGTAAATCTACAGTAGCGTTAGTAAAGCCATATTAAACTTACTATAGTCACAGTAAATTTACTAAATCATACCAAAATTATTAAAGCCACAGTAAACATATTAAAGCCGTAGTAACCCTGATACATTCACATTAGTCACAGTAAGCACATTACTCACACTAATCACAGTAATCACATTAATCACAGCAGACTTACAGTAACGTCATAGGAGCCATGTTAAACATGCTCCAATAATGCCACAGCTGACACAGATGTAAATAGGCACCCCACACTCAATACGCTGTCATCGCATCCCACCTTCATCAAACTCCTAATGGTGTATTATTTGCAGGTATCCCTGCTGAAGAAGCGCTTCTGCATCGCTTTTTCGCATGAATATCTGCGAGTCCTTGATCAAATTAAACACCCCGTACTCAGTCTGCACCATTCCTCCGTCCTTCAGCACTCGCACTTCTACATATAAATCCTTTGGTGGCTGCAGCCCATAGTTTCCTTTATGTTTTATTTCCAGTTCAGGATAGTTGGACGAAAATTCAGCGACTATGTTTTGGTACTCCTTCAGGTACTCCTGCTCGTTCATATCAAGCTTTGCAAAAAGGTTTGTGTCATTGGATTCATTTGTGCTTGTCAAATTATCCCACACATACTCCTCAATGTTGTTCTTTCTGTAGTTCTGAAACCCAAGCAGACATCGTTTGTTTCTGTTGATTGTCAAAATGGTTGTGAAAAATTGGCACTTGGAAATTTTATCGTTCACTCCGCTGCTGCTACTGTCCTCCATGCTAAATAGTTCACTCATTCTCTGCGCAGTAGCGCCAAGGTGTGAAGTTTCATCAAGTATCTTTTCTATCAGCTCTCTCGGATATTCAGTGAGTCCATGTTTGATCCCGGGATCAGTTATGTTCCTGTTGTTTTGAAGGTTCTTCTTCAGGTTGCGTGATCTTTTTGCGTCTTGTATAAGTTTGTTGCCTAGGTCGCCATACATGTTGAGAGTTGCTAGTGAAATGTATCTGGAAAAAAAACTCTAGATTAGGTTTTCAATCCAAAAACTAAATGGATATTAAATTCAAATCCTAAATGAGCCTGTGAAAATAGCTAACTGGTTTTTGCAAATAGATGGCTACCTGGTTTTTGCAGCTGAATAAATAACTGGTTTATGCAAATGAATAGCTAAATAAGCTTGTGCCAATTATAAAAACGGTTAATCTGTTCAACTAAACAAGCACCTGATAGTTGCAAGTAAATAACTGTCTGGTCTGTTCAAATAAATAAGTGTCTGATGTTTGAAAATGCGTACCTGGTATTTGAAAATAAGTGCCTAATGTTTGAAAATGAGTATCTAATAAATATCTAAAAACAAGTACCTAATAAATATTTAAAAACGAGTACCTAATAAATATCTAACGACAAGTACCTGATGTTTGCAAATAAATAAGTGTCTGGCCGACTTTGGTGTTCTCGTTGCTACTTTTTTGTTTCTTTGCACTGCTTTTTATTTTATAACATATCTATTTTTTTTTTTTCGCGTTAAATTTTGTTTACGCGTAAAACAGTTTCTAGTGAAAAATTTTAAAACAAATACAGCTTATTAATTAAAAACAACCAAATACTCAAGCAAAAACACATAAAACAAATTAAATTAAAATAAAATAAAACTTATAAAATAAACGTTTTTTACACATCCCCTGAGCTAACATGAGCAGGCTTATCAGCAAATCGTACAGCCAAAACAAAAAAAGATCTGTTGCAGCAAAAACATTTCATTTCTCCAGTTCAGATGAGGAAGTTGCAGAATGTGAAGATGCCAGAGAATGTAAAGAAATAAAGGCTGATGATGCTTCTGTTTTGCATGATTTGTCACAGGATGTTTCATACAGTTTCAACAACAATAACATTAAACCAAACTTTAATTTAGAAAGCAGTTTCATCAGCATGCACGATTCTCCAGAGCTTTCTGGTGCAGATATGTCTTTTCTTAACAAACAGCTTACCATAAACAGTAGTGCAGCAATAAACACAACGACGGCAAAAAATCCAATTCAGGACAGCTCATTGGTCAATTCTATCTTTAATTCTTACACCCAGACTTCGAAAAGCATAATTCAAACAAGATTTTCGGATGATTACCCTGTCGACAATGGAAGTTGTGTACTTGAAACAAATTCACCAAGTGAAAACGATGTTAGTGTTCTCAGAGACAGCAGTGTTCTGAGAGAAATAGAGCAGGTGAATGTAAAAGACAGCAGTAATAGTACTAAGAGCCACAAGAAATACTTGAAAAACAGATATAAAAGGTTCAAAAAGGCTCACTATAAGAAAGATGAGAGAAGTGATGCGGAAGAAAACAGTGATGGATTCAACGATAAAGAACTCGATGTTTACAGCAACAAGCTTATTGAGGACATTTCAGCGTCGATTCTCACGGCTCCAGAAGAAATCCAGGTCGTTGAAAATGATGCTGATGAAATAGTGTCCTCCAAAAACGATGGTGATGAAAAAGAATTATCTAATAATATTGGTGATGAAATAGTATCCTCTGATAACATTTATGATGCAAAACCATCTTTTAAAAACGATACTGAGGAACTAGATAATGCTGGAAGCTTTAACACCAGACCCAAATTCAAGTCCCAGAAATCAATCCTCAAGACTTTCATAAAGCAGAATGTATCTGATATAAGCAAGCAAGACCATGATGTGCTGTTATATTCATTAGGCCAAGTAAGAGACGATTTACTGCGGCATGATTCTGCTGAAAACACTACTGCTCCTAAAAATGATGATGATTTATTTGACCAACCATCTCTAAAACAACCTTCTTCCAGGGAAAACTTTGCTCTTGAGAGAAGAAGCGTTCATTTTCACAACTATACTGATGATTTGGCAGAAATTTTATGTGAAACTAAACTGCCCCATAATGCCACTGGAATCAATAGTGCGGAAGAATGGAAAAATCTAGTCTATAGATTGCATAGACTTGTTTATGCTTTTGTTGAAGAGGATCTGTTTTTGAAGTATATTGAGATGTATGAGAAGGACGCTGTGGTCAAATTTTTGCGTATGGTTCTTCAGCTGGATGCCAACACGAGCAGGGTAGCAGAATTTGCAAAATCTCTGGCTAAATCCATCATTGAAAAGGACTTTGGAATGGAGCCCAACGTTGAGTGTAATATGTCTGAGGACTTGATTGCCTATTTGAGTAAAATAAAGGCTGGTTTTGAAACCAATAGAGAGAGATTCAAACGTGGTATCACAGGTTTGTATTTGGAGCAGGAGCTTTTTATTCTTGAAAACTATTTTGAGGCAGCTTCTTGAAAACTGATTTGAGAGAGCTTTTTGAAAGCTTTTTTGAGAGAACTTTTTGAAAATTATTTTGAGGCAACTTTTTGAAAAGTGTTTCTTTATGTATTCCGTAGTACATGTCTTCTGAAAGTGTGGCTTTTTTTATTTACTTGGAGTTTAGTAGACTTTTGTTATGGTTGTTTTCTGTCACAGGACACTTTAGATTTTTATTTTATTTTATTTTTTAAAGCTTTAGATTGTTATTTTATTTTTTAAAACTTTAGATTGCTATTTTATTTTTTTAAAACTTTAGTCTGGTAGTTGATGAAAAATGCTCTAGTTTTGGAGTTGCTTTGTTTGAACTGCAGGTTGCAATATGGTTTCTTAAAGAAACAGTGTAGCACTTTTGCAAAGGTGAAATATTACGAACTGAGATCATAAGTCAGTCACTGGGATACACTCTTCTCAAAAAGATCTACTATTTTACTTCTGCTGGAGAGATATGAAATAAACGCCAAACATGACAACGTTAGCTTGTCATCTGCTTTGTTTCTAACATTTGCAAACAATTAACTCTCGGAGGATGTTGGCAACGAGGGCAAATTCATTTTTGCTGCTCCTGAAAATCAACAGTAGATGTTGCATATAATCAGGCAATGCAACGTGAAGCGTGCTAGCCTTTAAACCCCTCTAAGCTTTCGTTCTGTATATATTTGGAATTGTTGGACTAGTTTATCTTTAAGTAGGTTTATTATTAACTAAGTAACTTGCATCTCTGCACGGAACTTAGTTTTCAACTAGGGAATCAAATTGTTTTTGAATTGATATACATTTGTCTAACAAATTGGTGTTTATCTGCAATTTCTTCTCTTTACAGCTATATAACACGCTATTTAACTAACTTTGGATAGTACTACAAGTAATTAAACTAAATAGCACTACATTTTTATTAATTTTGCCTATTTAACCTGCTCTTCAACTTTGTTAAACTCAAAAAACAAAACCAGCAAGTTATGACTTTTTGCTCTTATAATCTTTGAAAACCATTCTTTTTAGATTTGTCCATGATTCACTGCAGCTTTTTGTTGTCCAGATTGGCTGCAGCTTTTTGTTGTCCAGATTGGTTTCTGGTTTATGGAAATACGGGCTCTGCAACCTGGTTGTGTGAGCTCAGTCTCACAGAAATAAATGCATAAATAAAAAACACGCTATACGCAAAAACAGCAGTTGATTGTGGGTTCTTAAAAGATATTTTATCAAATAGCAGTAAACTATCTACCATAAAACCCGCGTTGAACCTGAGTTCAGTCAGGAAAGCTAGAAATCCTTAGTAGGTACTTCCCTAGCTCTAAAAATACATTTCAAAAAAGTATAAAGATATGCAGTAGGTCCAAATACCAGATATCAAATAGATGTAACAGAAATAGAAATAGAATAAATATTGCAAAATTAAGATCGATATTGCAGAAGTAAGATTGTTATTACAAATTTAGTGTAGAGACAGACATAGCACGTGCGACACGGACATAGCAAGCCTGAGATACGCCTAAAAAGCCAAAATAGATGCAACGGCAACACTATTTATGTTGCGGAGATAGCACCTAGATTGTTTTAACTCAACAAATACCAGGCAACTTGATTCATCCTAACAGATATTATTAGCAGACTGCTCCTTATAAGATCCATCTGAACGGTTTATCTCCGTGGCTCACATCAATCACGTGCATACAATAATGGCACGTGCTCTGCAAACTATTTGGTAGCGGAAAAAGATATTTGCAATCTGAAATATCAAAAAATTCATTTTAAACTTGAAAACTAATTTTAAATTTAAAAAACCAATAAGCACTGCTTAAAATACAGCAAATCCCACAATATACTAGCCTACCCAACCATCAATGTCGAAAAATCTCCGGCGTTTCATTCATAAAAACACTCTTCTTTTAAATGCTGCAGCCGGATCTAGCAGCGGAGCTAACAGAATTAATACTCATCTTCGATGCACTATTTTTGATGAGCAAGGAAACATTCAGAAATTCAACTCTCTGATATCTAAAGATGATCTCTGCAAACGATATAACCTATTTCCAAGAGATCTGCGAAAACTGAATACAGTGACAGATTATATAGGCCAACTTGTGATTGACAAGGATAAATTGGCTGAAAATAGCAGCACAACTGCACTGACAAGTAACCATTTAAACAACCTAAAACACAGTGCACATAAAGGCCACGCTGCTTCTTATAATCAAACTTTTGATTCAAATGATATGGAAATAGACACTGCTGAGAGTGGTGTGAACATTTTGCTTGACGCAGTGCGGAAAAGAAGATCTCTGAGAACTGAGGAAATCAACAAAAAGCAAACTAAAGTGATAAATAAGCGGAATGCTGAGAACCGGTCATTGCAGGTTCTGGAAAGGAAACCATCGTCTTTGATAACCTCATTCACAGATAACAAAAACCTGACTTTAAACAGTTTGGTTTTGTTTGAGCGAAAAGATAGTGATATGAGTGATGGATATGGAAGTAATGGCAATTATGATGATAATAATAATAATAATAATAGTGGTAATACTATCAAACAAGGTTCTGGTTATGCCAAATCTCTGTTCACTGAAGGTGATGCAGATAAAGTGATTCAAAAACAGCAGGAAGAAGCTCTCCAGCTGCTAACAAACATTAAGGATTCGTTTATCACTGGGGGAGTTCTGGATTCTAATACCTCCGCTACTATTCCCAGTTTTTTAATTAGAGATGACAAAATACTGGTTACGATGTTGGAGTTCCGGTGTATGATAGAAAAGGATTCTGTTGTTGTTTTTGATTCTCACTATTTCAGGGAGATCAGAAAGTACACATCTATGCTTGAAAACATGCTAAGAACAGAAGACTACATCATTAATAACAGTGATATGCAGGACAAAAACGGTCTGCTGCTGACTAGAAGTGAAATCAGACGAAACCTGAACAAACTGAATTATCTGTATTCTCTCCACAATGAATTCAGAAACGAGATGAGCATCAAACTCAAGGACTCTCAGATGTATGTTACCCATAAACAACCCTTTGAATTTCGTGCTCTGGAGGCTGTTTTGAATATGGTCATCAAAGCCCTGAATGGAGAACTGAAATATCATGTAAATAAGGCAAACAAAGTTCTTTCAGACCTTGAATACAACGTTGACACGATCAATCTCAAGGAACTGCTTCTAATTGATAAACGATTCAAAAAGTTCCACCAAAAGACTAAGCTGTGCTGTTCCTTGCTGGAAGAAATTCTGGATGACGAAAACAACATCAGAGACATGTATTTGCACGTGCCGCTGAATGAAAGACTGCTGCTTAAAGATAAGCAGGTGATTGATCTGGAGATGCTGCTAGAAAACTACCACACTCAGCTGGATGAAATTGTTCAGATGTGTGAAAAAAATGTAAACTCAATCAAAACAACCGAGGAGATCATTAATATTATTCTTGACTCTAACAGAAACCAGCTGATGCTGCTGGGGCTGCGTTTTTCAACTGTTCTGCTTTCCCTTGGTGCAGGAATATTTGTTGCGTCCCTGTACGGAATGAATCTGGAGAACTTTATTGAGGCGGATGATGATGGATTTGGTTTGGTGATATTCATAGGCTCCATCACGATATTTTTGGTCCTTGCAGCGACGCTGAAAAAGGTTGTGGAGGTTGAGAAAATGAACCTGACGAAGCTGATGAAAACAGGTGTTTATGAGCAGAAGAAGTAGTGGAAGATTTGAACGCGGCTGGGTTTGAATGAACCACGTGAGCATTAAAAGTGGATGCGGAACTGTGCATGCACGTGTTTTCAGAAAGCTCAGTGAAATAGGCGGTCTCTGCAGTTCAATAAGGCAAATAGCTCGTGCATGTGACTGAAAACTGAAGTTCAATAAGGCAAATAACTTGTGCATGTGACGGGAACTTTAACATGTGACTGGAAGCTTCAGTTAAATTAAATAGCCTGCTGCTACATGTGACTGAGAACCTCATTTCAATGCACTAGGATAGTGAAATATTGTGACTGGGAGCTTGTGCATGTGACTGAGAATTGCAGTCCAATAAAGTAAATAACTTGTGCATGTCACAGGAACTTTAACATGTGACTGGGAACTTTAACATGTCACCGGGAACTTCCACATGTGACTGAGAACTTCCACATGTGACTGAGAACTTCAGCTCATTAAATGAACCTCTTTTTGACTGATAACTGCAGTTCAGTAAACAACCATTTTCTACACGTGACTGAGATTTTGGCAGTAAACGACCTCCCATGTGACTGAGAACCTCAGCGCAATAAAACAACCTATTTCTGCTTCTTTCTGCTTCAAAAAAGCAGTACTATTCAGGGTTTTGGTACCTGCTTTGGAACCTTACTGCTGTGCATGTCACGTGCAGCGAGATGATCACGGGACTCATTTTCAGCTTATCTCCGATCAATTTGCACCTGGTTTTTAGCGCAAAATCGTTTCCTTAATCACAAATATTCACCTCACTATCTGCGAAAAACCCCCCAGCAAGCAACCAAAGAAACAGTAAAACAGACCGAAAACTGTTCTTTTTGGGACATATCACCGATCTCCAATGTCTTTCCTTGAAAACTGGTTTTCATTTGAGATATTTTTCATCTTTTTGCGTGAATGTTTTGAGATATCAATCATTGTAGCCATTCTTTTGAGTATTGTGAAACAAACAGTGTATCCGCCATTAAACAGCGAAAATGATGAAACTGGTGCATCTGCTAAGGATAAAAAACTTGCACAATCATCTGGCGGCCTTAATGAAAGCCTAATTTCGGCACCTTTGCCCGAACAGGAAGAAAGCGCTATAAATAGCGACCAGAAGCAGCAGCTGTACGGTACGCTGAAAAGAAAGATCATATTCGGTGCTTTGGCGGGTGTTTTTGTTTGTTTCATAGCAGGTCTTGTGATCATTTCTATTTTCTACACACTGGGCCATGATCTTTGGCAAGAAAATGAGCATATTTTTGAGGCAGTCATGTCTATATTTGCTGCTGTAGTTATCTCTCTCATGTCAGTTATCTTTCTGCGAATCGGAAAGCTTCAGGATAAAATAAGAATGAAAATGACAAAATCTATCTACAATCTGAGTATGAGCAGCATTTCTGAGATGGCATCTGATCCTCTTGACAGTTCAGCGAAAGAATCAATGTCTTTTAAACAAAAACTACTCAGACTCTCAGAAAAAGAAGCTATTTTCTTTTTGCCATTTATCACAGCTTTGAGAGAAGGTTTAGAAGCGGTTGTTTTTTTGGGAGGTGTTGGAATTGATTCCCCATTGACTTCCTTGCCGCTTTCAATGCTTTTAGCGGCTTTAATATCTGTTGGAATTGGTAGATTCTTCTACAAATCTTCTACATCCTTTTCATTGAGAGTCTGTTTGGTAATTGCGTCATGTTTCTTGTACATTTTGGCTTCCGGATTGATGAGCAAAGGAGTATGGCAGCTTGATTTGCAGAGATATGTCAATAACTGTGATGGCCAGGATATGACTGAGCTAGGCACGGGACCAGGATCATATGACATCTACGACAGTGTTTGGCATGTCAACTGGGGCGGAGAAAAGGACGGTTTTTGGGTCATTCTGACTGCCTTGTTTGGCTGGACAAACTCCGCAACATATGGCTCTGTTATAAGCTATAATTTGTATTGGATCACCATAATACTTTTCTTCAAAACCACAGCGTATGTGGAGAAGTACGGATACGTGCCGTTTGTGCCCAAGAAAATGCAGAAAAAGCTTATTGAAAAGAGAATTAAGCTACTCAAACATAAACTCAATGTTGATGAGTTTGAGCAGGAAGGACAGTCGCGTCCGCTGCTGCCAAGTTCAGACGAGATTTAGTGCTTGTTGTTTGGTAATTCTGTGATTTTTAGTGATTTTTTAGTCATTTTTACTGATTTTTTAATCATTATTACTGGTTTTTTAGTTATTATTACTAATTTTTTGATGTTTTATGTTCAGTTTTATTCAACACTGGGTGCTTGTTTATCTGTCAGAGATTTTTAAGTAACGAAATCCCATTACTGTAGCAAAGAGATGTATTTAAAGTAGAAAAGAAATATATTTACTGCAGCAAGGAAATGTATTATATGGGGATAATGCATTATATTTAGTTTAGGAAAACAGTTGCTCAAATAATAAAAAGACTTTTTACTTGCTAAAAGTTTGCATATATCACAGCGTCCTATATAAAATCAATCTAACAATATAACAGAGACTGTTACTAATATGGCAAATAATGCTAATAATATGACAAATAATGCTAATAATATATCAAATAAATCTAATAATCGCAAATAAATCTAATAATCGCAAATAAAAGTTGAGAGTATAAAAAATAAATGTAATACTATAGCCAAAAAAGTTGACAGTATAAAAAATAATTGTAATAATATAGCAAATAAATCTAATAGTATAGCAAATAAATTTAATACTATAGCAAATAACTGTAATACTATAGCAAATAAATGCAATGATATAGCAAATAACTGTAATAATATAGCAAATAAATGCAATGATATAGCAAATAACTGTAATAATATATCAAATAAATCTAATAGTATATCAAATAAATCTAATAGTATAGCAAATAACTGTAATAATATAGCAAATAAAGTGTTTATATAGCAAATAAAGTGTTCATACACCAAAGTCTCTTAAATAAAAATGTCTAAACAAAGTCTCTTAAATCAAAACCGCAACCAAATCACCTGCCTCAACCATCTCACCGCTCTTGTGAATGATCTTCAAAACCTTCAAGTCATCTGCAGGACACCCAATCGCCATTTCAGTCTTCATAGCCTCGATTATCACCAATCTGTCATCTTTATTGACAGTGGAATCAGGCTCAGCTACAACCTTCCACAGCTTTCCAGAGTACTCTGAGTAAACCAAAACAGCGTTTTCAGGATATTCCTCTTCAGACTCTTTAATTTCAGTGGCGGAAGACTCCAACTCCTTTTCAGAAGCAGCAATCAAGTTGGCAAACTCCTCAGCCTTGGATCCACTTTGAGTAGCCTTGAAAGCATCAATAGATTCTTTGTTTAGCTTCAACCAGTTACAGTATTGTTCATGATCAAAAACAGAATCTTCAACATCAACATTGAAAATACCGTTTTCAAATTCAGAGGTATACTTTTCCAATTCCTCTTCTGATACCAAGTAGAATTCAACAGTATCAAAAGGAGTCAATAACCAGGGCTTGTCACCAGCATGTCTATTCAACATCAGTTTGTCCCAGATTGGAATGGTTCTACCGACTAATTGGTAACCACCAGGTGAATCCATGGCATAAATGCACATGTACATACCACCTAAACCAACAACACCGTTTTTAGTGTACACTCTTGATGGATTGTACTTAGAGCCAATAAATCTGTGTCTTGGATCCAAAGGAACAGCACAAGGAGCACCTAAGTAGACATCACCCAAACCTAAAACCATAAACTGAGCACTGTAAAGCATATCCTTGATCACATCTCTCTTGACTCCATTGACCTCAGCAATAAAATCAACGTTGTTTGGTAACCATGGTGCAGTTTGTCTGATTGTTTCTTGGTATCTAGTAACACAGTCTAGAGTCTTTGAATCTTCAAAAGCCATTGGCAACTTAAAACGTTTTGTTTTTAAAGCCCACTTAGCATCAAATTTAATCTCAGATTCATATTGACTCAATACATCTAGCAACCCAGCTTGAGAAATAAGGTAGCCATTAAACTCAACTAATACTGATCTAACACCTTGTGACATTTCGACAATTCCAACAGTTTTGTTGCTATTGACTTTCTCGATCAATCTGTTTATTCTATAAGAGTAATTCAAGTTCATTTCAAGTTCACCAAACTCAACAAGAATGTATCTATCACCAGACTGTCTAAAAGTAACTTTAGGCTTGAATTCATCAACACCAGGAATCGTCTTTAAAACTGGGTTTTCTGGTTCACTTAAAATTAAATCATCAGTTAAAGACACCAAGTTGGAAGCAGCCAATTGATCAAAAACAGCATCTTGAGAAACTTTAATCTTTCTAGCGGCTTCAAACGACAAAGGAACAAATTTGATAGAGTCACCAGGCTTTAGTTGCCCGACTTTCCAAAGTTCACCTTCAGGGATAACAGCTTGGCAAACAAAACCACCTAAAGAAGGACCATCAGAAGGACCAATAATAACAGGGAAATCACCAGTAAAGCAAACTGCACCCACAGAGTAAACATAATCGTGTTGATTAGAAGGATGCAATCCACCTTCACCACCATTCTGTCTGGCCCATTTAGGTTTTGGACCAATTAATCTGACACCAAATCTGTTGGAGTTGTAATGAATCTTCCACTCTTCGCTAAAGAATTCATCAATAGATTCTTGGGTAAAGAAGTCTGGGGAACCATGAGGACCACAAGTAACACCAATAGTCCAATGCTTGTCTGTTGAAATTGCAGGAATCAATGCCACAGGAGCTGCTTTTGGTTCATATTGAGGGCCTGGCAACTTGCTTGAAGGAAGCGATGGCTCGTTCAAAAACAAAATGTCACCTACTTTCAAGGCTCTACCATTGTATCCACCAAGATTGGCTAAAGCAAAAGTAGATCTGGAACCCAAATATTCAGGAATGTCTAATCCATTTCTAATTGCCAAATAACATCTGCAACCAGTAACTAACTTACCAACAGCAACCAAATCATTTTTTCTGACGTAAATCGGTTTGTTTTGTTCAACAACGATATCGTTGACGGAAAAAGGAGCAGCTCCACCAGTTAAAGCAATAACAGCATCAGTTAAGAATCTAATCGTTGGACCGTTCAATGTGATCTCAATAGCAGGGGCCTTGTGATTATTACCAACAATTCTATTGGCCAATCTGTGTGAGTAAGAATCCATAGGACCAGATGGTGGAACACCAACTCTCCAATATCCAACTCTGCCAGGGTAATCCTGAACTGTGGTGTAGGCACCAGGAGAGATGATTTCAATGGCCTTTGCTTCATATTCGAATGAGTCTAAAACTTTCGTGTGCATTTTAGCGTCAGCAAACATTTGGGAGGAAGCAATGGATCTCAAATAATCAATGTTGGTAATGCAACCATAAACAGAAGTTTCATTCAATGCTTGGTTCAACTTTGCCAAACACTCCTTTCTGTCTTTTCCATGCACAATAATCTTTGCTAAAGTAGGATCGTATTCAGCAGAGACTACAGTTCCTTTTTTAACCCATCCATCAACTCTTGCCCATTCAGGAAAAACAACCTCAGTTAACTGACCTGGAGAAGGTCTGAAACCTTTTGCTGGGTTTTCAGCATATAATCTGGCTTCCATAGATGCACCAAAAGTTTTAATGTTTGCTTTATCAAATGAAGGAGGTTGGTCAGCAGCAATTCTTAACATCCATTCAACCAAATCAATGTTGGTAACTAATTCAGTGACAGGATGCTCAACTTGTAATCTGGCATTGACTTCTAAAAAATAGAACTCGTCTCTAGCAGAGTCATAAATGTACTCAACAGTACCGGCACATTTGTACTTTAACAGAGAAGCTAACGATTCAGCTGCTTCAATCATCTTTTGTCTGGTTTCAGAAGGAAGATTTGGAGCTGGGGTTTCTTCAATGACCTTTTGGTTTCTTCTTTGTAAGGAACAATCTCTTTCTCCAATAGCTATAGCATTACCATAACCATCACCAAGCATCTGAATTTCAATGTGTCTGGCGTTTTCAACAAATCTTTCCAAGAAAACACCACCATCACCAAAAAATGCTTGGCCTTGATGTTTAACAGTCTCAAAAACGTTCTCAATATCTTTAGGATCGTCAACCTTTTGCAAACCAATACCACCACCACCAGCTGTAGACTTTACCATAACAGGATAACCCAATTGTTTAGCTACTTCAGCAGCTTCAGAAGCGGTTGATACTAAACCAGAACCTGGAACAAGTGGAACTTTGGCCTTTTCAGCGATTTCTCTTGCTGAATGCTTCAAACCTAAATTTCTTATGGCATCACCAGATGGGCCAACAAAAACAATACCTTCACTTCCACATCTATCGCTAAAATCAGCATTTTCAGACAAAAATCCGTAGCCGGGAATAATAGCTTGAGCTTTGGTTTGTTTTGCAGCATCAAGAATCTTTTCAACATTGATGTAAGTGTCAGCAGCAGAATCACCGTGTAATGGGACTGCAATATCAGCCAAAGTTACATGTTCAGCATATTTGTCCACATCTGAATAAACAGCAACAGAAGTAATGCCCAATTTTTTTAATGTCTTGATGATTCTAACTGCAATTTCACCTCTATTTGCAACAAGAACAGTGTCAAACGGTTTGCTAAATGAATCAACAGTTTCGGGAATACAGTTTTTAGCAACAGTAGGGGCAGCAGGTTCTACTAAAGTGGAGACATAGGCCTTGAAACCACCATAACTAGTAATGTCAATAGAACCTTCTTGTTTGTAGCCAGCTTCTTCACAAATAAATCCTTTGACGGAAGTGCCATCTTCTAACAGCAAAGTACCAAGACCTAAAGGTTCTGGAATGTAGCTCAAAAACTGGCCAACATGTTCTTTTGGAACTGCATAAACCTCGATGGCAATATGAGAACCACCTTCAGACACTTTGCATAATCCTGGTTTCAAAACAGGACCAGTCTTTGGAAGGGCATATAGTTTGTATGTTGGAGCAGTTTTTTTGGCATATAAGAACTTGGCATTGCATCTTTCCAATTGCCAGTGTAAAGGCAATCCTTTCAAATGAGCACCAACAACAGCTATTGGAACAAAAGAGCCAGCTGGGAAGTCTGGAGGACCTTGGATTAAATCTAAAGTTGGCTTTAATGGAGTTTCAATATTGATACCCGTGGTTCTTCCATCAGGGAAGTGGTTTTCAAAGAACTTGGAAGCTAACTTTAATAAGGCATAATCGGAAAAGGCAGGACCAATAAAAGTGACACCATTTGGCAACCCGTCCACTTTTCTGAAACCAGCAGGAACGGCTAAGGCAGCCATATCGGCCAAGTTAACAAAATTTGTCCATGTTCCCTGAATAGAATTGACTTTGACAGGTTCTTCTTCTAAGTCCTTCAAGGTTGGGTTTAAAGGACATGTTGGAACCAATAAAACTTGGATGTTGTTTTCTTTCAGCATCTTTTGGATTTGCTGCAAATAACCCTGTCTCTTATATTCATAGTGGAAAGCATCAGCTGCATCAAACTTCTCAGCAGACTTGATGATCTTGAAGACGGTTGGATCTAAAGATTCAACTGGAGGGTTGGTAGCAAAGAAATCTCTCACAGCATCATATCTTTCAGCTACCCAGGCACCTTCGTAAAGACACTTGGCAAGATCTAAAAATGGCTGGAAATCCAACTGGACGGTCTTGTAGCCGGATTTCTCAATAGAATCGACAGCTTGTTTGTATAAAGGACCGTTGTTTTCTTCCTCGCCAAAGAATGGAACATCAGAGGGAATACCAATGACTGTGGTGGCAGGATCGAATTGAATCAAAGGAGTCTCAGGCATCTTTCTGGAGTACTCATCAAAATCGCCATCAAACTGTGCCATTGTTGTGAAGGCTAACTCCGCATCCTTCAAACACTGTGCAAAGATAGAAACTGTGTCCAAGGATTTGCATGCAGGAACGACACCAGCACAAGAAAAGACACCTCTGGAGGATTTTAAGCCTATAAGATTGTTCAAAGCAGCAGGTACTCTACCGGAACCAGCAGTATCGGTACCTAGTGACAAAGGAACAATACCTCTTCCAACAACATTGGCAGAACCAGCGGAGGAACCACCAGAAACATGGCTGGAAGAAAAGACAGAAGTAGTTTTGCCGTAAGGGGATCTGCAGCCAACTAAACCAGTGGCAAACTGATCCAAATTAGTCTTACCAAGAACGATACAACCCTGAGCTCTCAATAATCTGACGGTTGTGGAGTCCTTTTGAGGCAAGTATTCGTAGGAAGGACAGGCAGCAGTGGTTGGCAACCCGCTATAGTCAATATTGTCCTTGACAGCGATAGGAACACCAAAAAGAGGTAGTTTCTCGTAGTCAGGCAGGCTGTAGATATAATCAATTTGTTGGGAAAGATCAGATTCGTTTGTCAAAGAAATCCATGCTGGATCGTTGTCCTTGTAGGTTTTCTGGGTGGAGAGCAGATGGAACAAGATGGATTTGGTGGTTTCCTTGTCAAACTTGGCTGTGGTGTAGAAGTGGGACCAGTCGTCCACAGTCCAGAACGATGTGTTAAAAGTCATGCTGTGTGTTTTTGGTTGATGATCAAAAGAAGTGCAGACTAGAGTTTTTTGGTTTTGGTTTTTATTTATTAGTATCTTCTTTTTTTATGTAATACTTTCTTCTTCTTTTATATCAATACTATTTATTTATTTATTAGTTTATTTTCTAATGATTAACTTATTAGTATTATTCTTGTTTCTAAATTGAAAGCGATGTACTCTTTTCTTACTGAGACTTCTTGATTCTTAACAAGTATTGATAATGTATAATTATTATATTAACTTTTTGTTTTTAACACATTCACAATTTGTAATTGATGTAGTTTCATTATCTCGATTCTTTCAAACACAATCTACAAGAATTAAATTGCCACCATTCAATATCATCTTTATATACTTTTTCTGAGTGTGTCGCGATATCATCACTGCTGATAACTTTGTGCAGTTTTTTTTGTTTATATTTAACGCATAATGTTTTTTTTTACGATAAGATTTTGGATTTTTGCGCAAAAAATGTGCATAAGTGAGGGCAGAAATCGCTAATTGCCGCTCGCGTAAAAAAAAAAAATCCGGCGGGCATTGGGTGGAGAAAAAAAAAACGAGGTTCGGGTTTAACCATTGCGCCGCGGTGGATAAAAAATGCGCAGAAGAGGAGCGGATGAAAATGCGCAGTTTTGGAACCGTTTTTGCGCAGAAACGCAGGAAGGTATAAACAAACTGTATTGAAAGAATAGTGATCTATGTGCATAAAGTGAGTATTGGGTGGTGCTAGTGAGCTGTGTGTTGGTTGTGTGGTGTCACTAGCAACTGATTTGTGGAGTTTAAATCATACGGAGGAATCATAGAAACTGAGTACTGAGTGATGTTTGGACGGGGTATGTCTGGTTTGTAGACTGTAAACAGTTGTTTAAGCTAGTATATTCAGAGCTTTTTTGGTTGGTTGTCAGCTGTTTTTTTGATATGTGCAGTTTTTCATTGATATGTGCGGTTTCAAGAGGAAAATTAGCACCTGACAAACACGCTGTTGTTGCGATTGTGCTTTTATGATTCCTGCGTTTAGATTGGTCTGATTTTGGGGCCAGTGGTGATGTATGTGGATTGAACGGCAGCATGTTACTTTTTACATGTGAGTGCTGCTATGGAGTCAGTGAAAGTGGGGAGCACGTGCGTCGTTTTGATGACTCGAGCTGTAGAACGGTGAACACAGTGCATGTGACATAAACTGCAACGCTGAAAGTGTAGTTACAGCATGATTACATGTTCTCAGCGGAGCAAAAAACCCACACAGTAAAAGAGAGGGCGGTGAAATGTTTAAGAAGCTGCAGCACAGACATGAAGGAAACAAACAGCACGCGTTGGACAGAGAAAGCCAAAGAAAAGGTTTAAAAAAGCACGAGAATTTGTTAAAACAAACCACATTATGCAATCAAAATAAACCACTGTAACTGGCCAAACAGCCTTGCTAAGAAAGCAGCCGCGCGAACATCTCTTGTGAGAAGTGCATACATTTCCGTATACGGACATATGCGCTCCTCATATAGTTTAAGAACACGATATTTCAGAGTATCCGAAACACGCGCAAAAACTTTATCTAATCAGTTCCGAATATAAATACTCGACCCTATCAGATCTAACTTTGTCAGTCATCATACTATATGACAGAAATACATAAGCCATGACTCATTTGTATAAGCACAGGTTATAGTAACTGCTTGAATAGATTCACACATCTCTCTTATATCTGGGGTCACGTGACATTCGGCAACCAGAATTGCGCGATAAAGCAAGCATAAACGGATGCTAATTTCGGCGCAAGAACTCAGTTTTTTGTGTGAGTGCTCTTTTTTGTGTGTTTTATCGCTACTCAACACCAAAAAATTCCCAGCGAATCCCCAAATTCAGTGTTTCTCATCACTGTTGAGAAGTTTCAGTGAGCTGGCCATGGTACGGCAAAAAGTTGTAAGTTTCTCCGCGTCACGTGCAATGTATTCCAAAGCACTGACTTCCAAAAACAACCATAAAATTCTCCACTGCACACCCATGAATATCACTAAAAACATCTCCAGAGCCTCAGACAAAGCCCATGATCTATAAAAACTTTCTACGCCCTCTTTTTATCCTCTACTTCCAAACCAGCGCACTTTTTTTCACAGCTTCATAAACACCATTAATCCCACGTGTCTCACGTGATCTCGGATCTCGGCCCTGATCGGACTTTCTTTCGCGCATCTGTAAACTCCGCTAGTCCACAGCCAAAAAAAAAAAAAAAAACCATCTACAACATTTTCCATCTGAAATATCTCAATCACAACACAACTACAAATAACACAACACCAACAAATCCCATCAAAAACCATCAGAAAACAATGTTCAGATCAGTAATAAACAGAAGCATAACCAAAAACATCTCCCTAATCCACTCAACAAGACTTTTAAGCGACTCTATGAGAAAATCCATCCAGTCTGCGGTGGAGTCTGCGCCAGTTGTTTTGTTCATGAAAGGCACTCCTGAGTTTCCGCAATGTGGTTTCTCCAGAAAGACCATTCAGTTGTTGTCGCAGCAGGGCGTTGATCCTGAAAAGTTTGCCGCCTACAACGTGCTGGAAGACGCTGAACTCAGACAGGGCATCAAGGAGTTTTCTGAGTGGCCGACTATTCCGCAGCTGTATGTGAACAGCGAGTTTGTTGGTGGGTGTGATATTCTCGGTGAGATGGCTAAGACGGGCGAGCTGTCGGAGCTTCTGGAGAAGGAGGATGTGCTTGTTCCTGAGGAGAAGTAGGAGGTGAGATGGCGGTTGTTACTAGAAGAACGGCTGTTATGGTAGCGGGCGCTGTTTTGGTAGCAGAACAGTGGTTGTTACCAGCAGAATATTATTTGTTTCCAGCAGATTATTATTTGTTTCCAGCAGATTATTATTTGTTTCCAGCAGATTATTATTTGTTTCCAGCAGATTATTATTTGTTACCAGCAGAATATTGGTTCTTGCTGATGCAACAGCGGTTTTTGGCAGCAGATTACCATTGTGCTTTCCCGTGTGAGACACACGTGTGAGAATTTGCTCTTATATCCGATGTCGGACATAAGCACTCCTCCTACTGATTCCACACAATGGACTCCAGAATATTCAGCAATGTGAAAATTCTTTATTTTGTTCACCCATATTGAGAGCAACACAGTCGCACAAGATGAAGCTGTAATCTCCGCATTTGAGATAGAAACAGAACTGTGAAGGAAACCATCGGCCTATATAAATAACTCCTAGTCTCCATTCTCGTTCTTCTCCTCGCCATATTGGAGATTCTCACCACCCGCAGCTTAAATGTCACGTGTTTTTGATGCACATACTATATACTGTAAATACACACCCTACTTTACAAAATGCATTTGTAGTTTTTTATCCTGTTTTTTTAAATTATCCTGTTTTTTTTAAATTATCGCGTTTTCTTTTTTATTTTAAATTACCCTGTTTCTTTTTAAAGTACCCTGTTTTCTTTTAAAGTACCCTGTTTCTTTTTTATTTAAATTATCCTGTTTATTTATTTTATTTTATTTTATTTTTTATTTTATTTTACGTTACTTCCTTTCTCTAAACATTGTTCGCAACAGCACCCTCAGTAGACAACCATCCACTGACGGTTGAGGCGTCCAGGGAAGAACCAAAAGTAGTGCTGTCGTCCAGCTGAACAATCGTGATGCTGGAGTCGGAGTTGAAAATAACTGCCGCCTTCATGGTGCCTGAAGTTGGTCTTTCAAAGTAGTCAGATGACCCAGATCCTCCGTAGGAAGAACCATTGTCGCCCTGGCCGTCGTGGATGTGAGAAATCAATTTGTCACTGCCACTAGAAAGGATTTCAAACAAGTCTAATTCACCGCAACCAGTGGACCAACAAGAACAGTCAGCATTACCGTACTGCAGTGTTCTAGGAATCTTAGCATTCAGCAGCCAGATAGCAGGCATGTCATCGTTGACTGAGGAGGTAGTTGTGGAGGTTGGCATACCAAATTCAAACACGAAAATCTTCTCAGCACCACCAAAACCTTCGTAGGCTGGAGTGTTTGCTCTGTAGTATCCACAGCTGTCGTCAGAACACTCAGTGCCTGAGAAAATAACAAACTCAACGTCGGATTCAATGGTTGTGTCGTCTAGAGCGACGGATGAGGATGATCCGCCAGAAGCATCTGCGTTAGCAAAGGATAGTGAGTTACCAAAACATGATGACCATGTTCCAGATCCAGAGCCACCGTAGTAGTTCATGAAAACAACATTGTCAGCTGACGAGCCAGCCTCGTAGTAGGAATCTCTTGTCCAGGCTCCAGTGGAAGAAGATGAAGATGTTGAAGAAGATGAAGATACTGCGGATGAAGATGATGAAGCTGAGGAAGATGAAGATGATGCTACTGAGGATGTAGATGATGCTTCGTAGGAAGAGCTTGATTGGGATGAGCTAGTGGCGGTAACAACTGCAGCTGCTAATGAGGAGCTTGATGCTTCGTAGACTGAAGAAACAGCTGAAGAAGTTGCTGAAGTTTCAGAAGTTTCAGAGGAAGCTGCTTCGTAGGTTGAACTTTGAGCTGCGGCAGAATAAGATGAGGACGATGATGATGAGGAGGATGATGATCCGTACACTTCACTGTCAGCAACCAAAGAAGCTTCTGAAGAAGCTGATGTTGATGATACTGGCGCAACAGTAGTTGTTTCAATGGTGGAAGAAGAAGCTACAGTTGAGCCTGTGGAAGTTGCAGCACCGGTGATTGTGTTGCCGTTTTGGTCAACATAAACTGTGGAGTACACTTCCACAACATCAACTACAAAAGCTCTTTCCTGCAGCTGTTTTTGAGGTACTCTTGCCTCTCTTTTGTGGGCGTGACCCTGCTCTCTTTTCTTGGCCGAAGAACTTCCTGAAGGGTAGTACACACCAAACTGTTTCAAGTTCAGTGGACCTCTGAAATGAACAGATAACTGTTCATCTAATGGTGAGTTTGTTCCTGAAAATGAGTAGGATGACTGGGTGCACGCACATGAGCTTTCATCCATGTTGGTGACGTCCATGTAGGATCCTGAATAACCAATGTTCTGGTAGGCAACCGCAGAAACTTCACTGCAGTAGTAGTTACCACCGATTTCCTGGCAGTCTGCACTTACTTTCTGAAAGTTGGCCAGAAAAGCAGTGATTAGCAACAGACTAGACACCAGTTGTAGTTTGTTGGAGTGGGAAACTTTAGACATTTGATTTGGGTTGCAATCTGCTCAAAATTTAGTACTCAAAATTGGTTCTGCGTCAAATAAAAACAATTGTGCTTGTTGAACGTGTTCTTCTTGTTTTTTTTTTTATTTCAGTTAAAATAGACAAATAGCGGTATGGTTCAAAGTTCTTTAAGAACCGGTTTCTGACTTCTGTGGTGGTTTGTACCAAGTTTTGTTATTATTAAGGAGTGACTAAGTTGGATATTTTTACTTTTATTTGTTTCTTTTTAGAGGCTTTGTAGCAAGAAAACTGTTTCTTAAATGTTTCAGAGCTGAAAAACTTGAATGGAAATATTGAGTGAACTTATTTAACAGATGCAAATTTGCTGGGTTTGAGATGAAAGATTTTTATTTTATTTTATTCTAAGCTATTTTTAATTTTTTATTAATTAAGTTGACGAGTTTTATTATTTCGAAGATATTCTAGAGTACAGCACTTTTTTAAAAATAATTCATAAAGATCGAGATTTTTCAGTCTGAAAAATGTTTTTTTAAAAAAAAATAAAAATAAAAAAAACAACAACAGCTGCCCCCTGGTGACCAATTTTGATGCTGTGATTTGTTTTTTTTTTCCCAAACAAGTAAAAAAAGGCTTGTCAGGCGTGGCGTGATCCTCAAATAGGCTGCAAAAAACGGTTAAGTCCGACCATTGGGAGCCATTTTTTTTTTTCGTCATCCTGCTTTTTTAATTATATGCCCCGATTAGGAAACTTTATTATAACTGGGCAAAAACGGTGCAACTTTAAGCAGGCTGCTTTGTTCGGTAATTTCTAAGAGAAAATCAAGGTTGTTTAATGCGGTAGCGTGTGTTTTTTTTTAACTTTTGTTTTCAACATGACGTATTAAGTAATTAAAGAAAAACTAGGTGAGGATTTCTTAGCAGCGGTTGGTAAGTCAGCTGACACGGCTGTTCGTCACGTGCACTGGCTAGAAACTAGAGGTTTTCCACAGCTTTTTTGAGCTCAGATTTGGGTTTCTCTCCAGCGTTTCGGTTTTATTCATGTTGCGGATATAATAGCGTGTCGCTGCAGCACTGCGATGGTTTGGAGCAGTTAAGGGTCACGTGGCCGCTGCTGGGAGAATATGGCTGCTTTTTTAGCACAGTTCAGCAGCAAGCCGTTGTATATACGCCGCACATGCTTCTAAGCGCCCTCTTGATGCAGTCACAACCTTGTATTCATGTTCATGATTTGCGCGTTGCCTGGGAAACCAACCTTTCTGGATGGTCACGTTCGAGTGCATGTAGGTCACGTGATCTTAAGCTTAAACTCGTGTTAAGTCCGACAACTGTTAAGTCCGACACATTTAAACCCCAGGGAAATGTACCCGAAAGGGCAACGGCTAAACAATTAGGAGTTTGAATACCGCCAACAACCGCCGCACACTTTCTGTATTCTGAAATACCACACCAGTGTGAAATCTGGGGTGTTTTTGGAACCCAATAATACTGCACGTTGAATTCTAGTGCTGTGAAGAAACGGTTACTAGGTTAGCAAGTAACTGAGTAGTGTATGTAAGAGAATATAATGCAGAGCCGACCGGCTTAACTTAACTTTACGCACACATAAAATTAAATAAGTAGCCAAATAATCCACCGCTTTATCAAGCTAAGACACTGTAGTCACGTACTCAAAATCTTAGTTGTCTAAGTCCGATATTTAAAATGCCCTAGTCACGTGATGTGTTTTTTATTTTTTATTTTTTTTTTTTTTTAAACCTATCAAAGTAAAAAAAAAAAATTCATCCATCATTTTTTGCATGTTTATTCAGTGAAACGTGTTCCTTCACGCCAATTATACATCTCACTAAACAATTACGTGTTTACAGAATGCAAAGCAAATAAAACCCGAGAAAGTACCTAAATTCATACACACTAAACCATGGCCGGAGTCAACAAACAAACCAACCCTAAAATCAGAAGAGCCAATGAAAGATTTGCCAAAGAAGTGAAGCAAAACAGAAAATACGGTAAGCCTAAAGTGGACAGATCAAAGACCAACGATAAGCCTTCGTTGTCCAAATACTGGCTCATTCTATTGGCTTTCTTGCTTGTTGGAGGTGGAATTCTGGAGATTGTTTCTTTGTTCTTCTAATTTCTAGGTACTGATTCAGAATATTATACAACAAACCTGTTCCCCATATTTCACTGTTATACGAAAAAATTAGTGGTGAACAAAGCAAAAACAACATCAACAATCAAAGTTTAACATTTCATTTGACGTTCTATTTAACAACTGCGAGCAGCATTATATGTTGTGGGCGCTAATATAGACATGCAATTTAGTCGTTGCAGAAGATTTTAATTTTAATTTTTTTTTTTTTTTTTTTTTTTGATAAAACGTGCAACCTAATGTGGGAATTATTTTCTAACTCACAGCTCTTCTCTACTAACTCCGACGCTAGTTTACTTTCAACAGTAACAGAAGTTTCACTTCCTCCATGTTCCACAGTAGACAGCAGGAACTGTCAGAGATGAATGAAAATTCTCCCTCAAGTGGAGATAATGAGCTTAAATAATTCTCAAAGCGGTTCCGTCAAAGCACGTGGCACCCCAGCAAGTGAAACTTCAATCCAACTGAAGGAGAATTCTTGTCAGAAATGCTTCCTATTCTCGTCACATGATGAAAATATACCTCCCAGGTCATAACGACACTATGGAAATATAGGACCATTGACTTATCTGATCGTTATAGCAGGCTGACATCTTAACTTCGCAGTGATAGTGGAACTTCTCACATCTATATGAGGAATGTGGTTTGGTCACGTGGCTTGCGTGTGATGAGAATTATTCTTCAATTGGAATGAATGTTTCACTCTCTTGGTGTTGAAATCTTTTATGAAGCTGCTTTCAAAACTACGTAAGCTCATTATTCGTTTTAATAATTGTTAATTTGGATGTTGAATGGCTGTGTCGTTTATATATCAGTTTTTTTTCTAATCTGATGTATAGTGATTTATTTTATTTAATTAGTTTTATTTTTTTATTTAATTTATTTATTTGTTTTATTTAAATTTTAATTTATTTGTTTTATTTAAATTTTAATTTATTTGTTTTATTTAAATTTTAATTTATTTGTTTTATTTAAATTTTAATTTATTT
>JAFNJT010000018.1:81861-109090 GCA_019649525.1 Hanseniaspora lindneri
TTGTTTTATTTAAATTTTAATTTATTTGTTTTATTTAAATTTTAATTTATTTGTTTTATTTAAATTTTAATTTATTTATTTTATTTAAATTTTAGTTTATTTTATTTACAGAAATCTGTTTATTTAAATGTACTTATTCTCAAGTTTTAATTCAAATTAATATATAATTGTTTTTATTCAGAAATGTGACCTTTCTTCTGTCCTCATCTATTTATCTTTAATTCAACTTTTTTGCTAATTTAATGTTATACTCAAAGCCATACCCCCATTTGACTTTAATGCAGTTATACGTGCATATTTCAAAAATAAGCCTACTTGATGTCATCTTAGGTTTAACAATACTGTAATTTATCTCTTCCGATTACTTACTGTTAAATAATGATAAGTTCAAGCATCAGATTTCTAACATTAATCAGTTAATTTTTTTCAGCATTGTTTTTATTATTAATCAATTATTTTTTTATTGTCGCACATGTTTCATACAGAAACATTGCATATTAATATATAACTTTTATTTAATGATTGTTTTTTTTTTTGGAAATCACATTTATTGGGCTTTACCAGCAACCTTGGAAGCATCACCCTTCTTTTCCTTGAAAATGTTAGTTTCAGCTTCATGTCTTTCCTTTCTTGGACCAGAGAACCATTTCTGGAAATCCAAAACAGATTTCAAAGACCAAACCTTAACTCTCATGAAGTAGTACAAAACTAACATAGCGACATAGTTGAAAACAATGTAAGCCCATAGCAAACCAAAGTTTCTCCATCTTTGGTCCCAACGGACACCAAAGTGTTCAACAACTTGATCTTCAGTGCTGTATGGACAGTATTCACAAATAGAGGTAGAATCTGGATTGTTGATGTAACCTGGGCTGTTTTTAGCGTAGGTGCTCAAGTACTCACCACAAGTTTGACCAGAAGGTGGAACCAACTTAGCAAATTCACCTGCACCACATTTAACTTCTTTACCGTGAACAATAGGCAAGGTCATAGACTGAACAACATAAGTCAATGGAGAAACCTTGTACAGGAAGGTCCAGAAACCAGGCATCTTGTTCTCTGGTTGCAAGATACCACAGAACAACATCATCATAGCAAATAAGTTAGAGTTGATCATAGAAGCAGATGGAATATCAGGGGACATGTAAATAATACAAGCACCGTAGGAAATGAAGTAGATTGGGAATTGGAAAACATAGATCAAGAACCAGTAACCAGCATGGTTAGCTCTTCCATTACCTCTCATTGGCCAGTAGTAGCAGATGAAACAGAAGAAAATACAAAGAGCAGACCAAGCAGTTTCAACTAAAGTGTGGGTAATCAATAAAGCAGACCAATGGAAGGTAGATGAGTCACCTTCTCTAACTTCATACAAAACTCTAGCATCATAAGCAAAAACGTGCATTTGATTAATCATAGCCAAGGCAATAACCAGCATAACAAAGGTGGAAGAGAAAGCTTGAGTACCATCTTGAATTAGATTACGGTTACCTGTCCAAACATAAGACAAACCAACAACCAAAGCACACATAACACATTCTAAAAACTTAGCTCTTAAGTAAATAGGAGCTCTCCAGAATTGAATGTTGGATCTCCAGAAAACAGTCTTAAATTGAACCCAGGCAGGAGCAGCATAAGTAGTAATCAATTCAGGGTCTTCAGTTTGAGGTCTGGAAGTCAAGGAAGCATTTAATTCATCTAATTCTTCAATAGCAGCGGCGTGTTCTGGAGAATCCCTCCAAGTTTGTGCCCAATCTTTACCAACACTGTTACCAACGACAACATCCAACATCCATTCAGCTGGGTTTTCAGCTTTGTCACAGATTAAACCAGATTCTCTTTCCAAATAGTTCAACATAGTTCTAGAGTTTTCACCAATGTCACCAAAGTAAACCATTTCACCACCTCTCTTCAATAGCAATAATCTATCAAATTGTTCAAATAATGTAGCAGAAGGTTGATGGACAGTACACAAGATAGACATACCAGAATCAGCTAAGGCCTTCAAGAATTGAATAATGTTCCAAGAAGAGTTAGAATCCAAACCAGAAGTAGGTTCATCTAAGAAAAGCAACAAGGAAGGCTTTGCAACCAACTCAACACCGATAGACAATTTCTTTCTTTGTTCAACATTCAAACCTCTACCAATCTTACCAACAACAGCATTTTCATAGTTTTGCATACCCAATAATCTGATAATCTTGTCAACATATTCCATCTTTTCAGCATGTGGAACAGAGGCGTTTTGTCTTAAATCAGCAGCAAATTGTAAAGATTCCTTAACAGTCAATTCAGTCATGTGGTTATCAGCTTGAGTAACGAAACCACAAGATCTCTTGAAAGATGTTGGCAATGGTTTGTTGTTAACTAACAAATCACCAGTAACAGTAACACCTTTGATTCTTTGAGACAAGGTGGTCAATAAAACAGTCTTACCAGCACCAGAAGAACCCATTAAAGCAGTCATTTTACCAGGCTTAACATAACCATAGACATTGTCCAACAGTCTTCTAGAACCACCATCATAGTTAACGTCAACATTCAAATTCTTCCATGAGAAAATATCCTTTTTGGCAATAACTTCATGCAAATCAACATCTGGACCATTCAAAGCAAGCATCATTTCATCTCTTGTGGCAACCTTCGAATCAGCATTATCACCAAATTCTGGCATGAAACCTCTCTTAAATAGCAACAAATCACCACCACCTTCTAGTGGCTTCAAGAATTCACTCATAATAACGTTTAACACGATGTAACCAATGGTCCAGACCAAGTTTACACCCCAACCTTGCCAAGCATCTGGGTAGTATCTGGCATGGTAAGCAGCTTTAGTGTAAGCATCACCATTAACATATAATTTACCCATTTCGGCACCAGCAGCGTTACAGACTTGGTTAGCAATAGAAACAGATTCGTAACCAGGACCAGATGGAATTAATTGAGAACATAACATTTCTCTTCCGTGGAATTCAGTAGAAATAGCAGATTCAAAACCGTAAAGCAATGGGTTAACGTATCTAATCCATCTAGCCCAATGATGCATTTGACCAACAGGGATGAAGAAACCAGCGTAAATGACTAAAATCAACATGTAAAGACCACCAACAGCGTGAGCGGTGGTACCGTCCTTGGTAACAGCAGCACAACATTTAAAAATGAAAGATGTACACTGTTGTATAGTAAACATAACAAGTAAGAACTGGAAGTATGAACCGGCATCCCATTTCAAAACAGGAATCCAGTAAGTAACCAAAGATAAAATGAAAACAGCAACAAACTTAACAGGCATCTCAGTGAAAATTTCTTGCAAAGCTTCAGCAGAAGTGTGGTACATGGAGTATGATTTATGTTTCATTATAATAGCTCTATTGGCAAAGGAAGAAGAAATTTCAGCCAAAGAAGTGACAGCACAGAAAAGTAAAACATAGAAGATCAAACCACCTCTGGAGTAAGCACCTTCAGTAGTAGATTGACTCTTTGGATCAATCTTATAGAACATAGAACCTGCAATTAAACCTTTAATTAAGAAGGAAGAGACGTAAACTTGGGTATATGTTATGTCACCTTTAACTCTGTGTATACCTCTTTGCATACAGTTTTTAACTTGGGTCCAATAGTTCGTAGTGTAGAGTGAGTGTAAAGGTTCATTTTTTTGTTTTCTTTGAGACAAAGACTCTTCCAATCTCTTAAAGGTTTCGTCAGCATTGTGTTTTGAAACGTAATCATGGTATTGATCTAAAGCAGCTTGGTATTGTGGGGAGTTTTTCCAGTAGCTTATAAATTCGTCGACATTCTTTGGAATGGTAGATTCGTAGCCAGGGGCACAGTCCAAGTTTTTGTTCTCCCAATCCAAAGTAACGGAAGT
The DNA here is from genome assembly GCA_019649525.1 of Hanseniaspora lindneri. Taxonomy (NCBI): domain Eukaryota; kingdom Fungi; phylum Ascomycota; class Saccharomycetes; order Saccharomycodales; family Saccharomycodaceae; genus Hanseniaspora; species Hanseniaspora lindneri. The sequence goes on from JAFNJT010000018.1 coordinate 85,730, forward strand.
TAAAAATTCTGCAGAGGTCATTCTGTTTGGCTTTACGAAACCCATGTTTGTGAAATATTCGACAGCTTCATCAGCAGGACCAAAGAAAATCTGTTGACCGTTGTACAAAACAGAAACCTTATCCATTAAATCATAAATCTTTTGACCAGCTTGGTAAACACAAATAATAGCAGTAGTGTTAGTCATGTTGGTAGCAGTTCTAATGGCTTGAGCAAATTCCAAAGCAGAGGAAGCATCTAGACCAAGAGTGGCGTTATCCCAACAGTAGATTGAAGCGGACATAGCAATAGCTTCAACCAAAGAGACTCTCTTTCTTTCACCACCAGAAACACCTCTGACAACACCAGAACCAACAATGGTCTTGTAAGTGTGTCTTAAACCAAAGACAGTACACCAAAGATCTCTCATGGAGTCGACATATTCTTGACTGGAGATGGAATCAACTCTGGTTCTTGGAAGCTTACATTTAAGAGCAAAATCTAAGGTTTCTTTAACAGTGATTCTTGGGAAATGGAAATCTAATTCAGGAACGTAAATGACGTAACCCTTAAATCTCTTCATCATATCTTCTTGAGACAAACCATCATATGAAAATTCACCGTTCACTTCAACAAATTCAGAGATTTCACCGGCAATGGCTCTCATAGTGGAGGAAGCACCGGCACCTGGTCTACCAATAATCATCATCATTTCACCGCTTTCAACGACACCAATGGCATCCTTGACCAAAAACTTGGTGGCTTGATTATTTTTTCCTTGTACCAATCTCTTTGGCCAAGTGACGTATTCATGAAGCATAGCATCCAAGGAAGGAGCAACTGCAGCAGAAGCATCAATACCAATAACATTTAAACCGTTGAAAGCAACACCTGCTTCGTTGGAGATAATTCCTTGTTCGGATTTGGCATTTGTGATGTATTCCAATAACTGTTGTAAGTCAAAATCAAGTCCTTCTTTGATTTCAAGTTTTTCCAATTGCTTTTTTGTTTTGGTGGACAAAACTCTAGCTAAAGATTCAATCTTTTCAATTCCATTTGCTGCGGCTTTGTCATTGGTGGATGTTAAAATTTTAGAAATTTGATGTGTAAGTTGAGCTTCGGCATTTTGGTTTTCTAAATCTTGTTCAAAGGATTGAATAGATTCTACCTCTTCTCTTTCGTACCCATTATTTAGGGATTGAGGAGATACCTCTTTACTACCTTCTTTGCTATATTCTGATCTACTAGACATAGTATTGTAGGTATCAATTTATAGCGTTTGTTTATGGTTTGTAGTATTATTTTCCTAAAGGTAAATTTTAAAGAGAAGAAATCCACATTGTACTTCAACTCATCTCAAACCATCCAGAGTGTGCAACATTTATATATATAGTATTTGAGCGATTTTTGAAATACCAAATAGTTGCAATTTTTATCAATTTTTCCTCATCTATTTTGTCCCCTGGATATCTTTGGATGATGCACAATAAAAACTATTTCCTAGGCAATGACATTGGAAAAATAGCTGAAAAATAAAGTAGATAGGCCATCTTTTGGCCCGCTAAATCTTTATCCGGGGAATGGGGCCGGGGTGGACGGGGTGAGGGGTTTCCGTGGAATAAAAAAAAAGCATGGCACGTGATCAAATGGTGGGGTATCCGCGGATTATTGAGCTGAAAAAAGGAAAAAGCCGTACCACCGCTCTCACGGAGAAAGCTTTTTTGGGGGGTTTAAGGAAACTTTGATGCACGTGCAACCATGTTTCCGATGAGCTGTAGATAAAAAAAAAAAAAAAAAAAACAAGCTCATTCCAACTCTATTAACGCCGAAGCATTTAAAAAAATTAAAGTTAAGGGAGATGCCATCATTTTCCCCGGAATTAGGGGGGGACATCATAGCCTCAACAGTTTATAATGCTTTCCGTTTGGATCAAAAGTAACAAAATTTAAGCTGTAGCTTTGGTTTTAGAGGTGATATTAACCCGTTGCAGTGTTAATTCCGGCAAAGAGGTGTGATAGTGAGGCCTCAGAAGACATAAATCTGGTGTTAGGCCCATTTGAGGCACATTTCTGCCCCGTTTACACCTGAATTCCGTCTTTTTCGTTCCGCTTTGTGGCATCTTTTTCCGCAGTTTGTTTATGCGCACAGCGGAATTTAGCAACAATGTTTTAGGTCCATTTCCGAAATAAATTCTCCTTTTTTTTATTTTTTTTTTTTTTTTTGGACGGCCCGTTTGTTATGTCCGATTTTCTTAGAAATCTAAAAACTAAAAATTAAAAAATTTTAAAAGCTGTGACGGTGATTATTATGAAAGATAAGCACTGCAGATAAAGGTATTACCGAGCTCTCAAGGGGTGTTTTGACTTACTTTGTTTTTTTAAAAAATGGTTTTGCAGTCTGATTCTAATATCCCAGTGTCGCATTTAAGCTGTGGAAACTGTCATCTTCCGATAAAAGACGAGGACTATGATCCTTCCCTGCTGTCACTGTCTAAACTTCAGATTGAATCTATAACAAATAACCGAAATAGATCAAACAATGAGTTTAGGAAAATCAACGGAAAAGAATATCAGGGATCCAATGTTTTGAAACAAAGACTTTCTACAAAAAAACTCTCCAACATTAAGAATCAAAATAGCTTGTCTAACGCAGGAGGTAAATTTGTTAATGATCTGAAAAGTAGCAGTTATGTTTTGTTAGAAGGAGCAAATTTGAGTCAGAATATCGACATCTACAACAACAGTAGTAGCAACTCTATTTTGCTGTTAGAGGATCATGCATTGAGCAGAAATGTGAAAGCCTTAGAACCTATCTTTAGGATCTTAAATGAGAGTTTGGATGAAAATAATGATGGAAACCTGCTTTCTAGTATAGAGCATCCGCTGTGCAAAGAGTGTTGTGATATATTAGTGAATAAGCTGAACAACAAGTACATGGACCTACTGTCAGAAAAAGAAAAGTATCAAGAATTCCTTAAAAGACTTGAGTACCATAAACAGACACTGAATAACACAAGGGACAGAATGAGCGTGATGGGGAAAGGCGCTGATGATACAGACGAAAGCGTGAAATCTCTAGCATATACAATTTCTCCCAAGAAGAAAAGACTGTCAGTTGCAAGCCCAATGACTTCCCCAAAGAAGCTAAGAACTCCTGAGGCTACACCAAATAAATCTCCGTCCAAAAAGCATAGCGATTCAACACTGACCGCAGATGATTTGCAAAAGCTGAAGGCAATTCAGAATATTGAAAAAGAGACTCAAAGTTTAATAACCAAATTGGATGAGCTAAATGAAGAAGCAGACTCTTTGGAAGTAGCCTTGCAAAAAGAAAAGCTTGTTCTTTCCAAGATGAAAAAAGAGTATATGAGCAAAGTCAACATGCTGAACAATGCAAAAATAATAGAGTACAACGACAACCTCTCCGCCTGGTCAAAATTAAGCAGTGATATGGAAAAGGTTCATGAAGATTTAGCTGGGTTGAGAAACCTGAACATCTACAGCACCGTTTTCAATATATCCACTTCAGAAGGGAGTCCTGGCTTGAAAGGTAAGGAAAACATTCAAAACAACTTTGGAACCATCAACGGGCTGAGAATCGGTTACAACTGGCGAGAAACTAATGCCGCTTTGGGTCAGGTTGTGCTTTGCCTGTGCAACTTGTCCGTTCCAATAAAGCCGTCGCCTCACAATGATCTGATAAACCCCATGGGCATTGAGTGGTTCCCTTTGGGCTCAGTGTCAAAAATTGTAAAGCAGGGGATTGAGTATGACTGTTTTTTTGACCCCTTGGATAATTCATTTGTTCCGAATGAAATGTCGCCTACAGATGACAACGCCAACAACAATAACTGGAATTTTTTGTTTTTCAAGCATGCAGGGCAGCAAACAAAGAGTAAAAAAGACATCAGAATGAGCAAACAAGGTTTGTTTAATGAAGCCATGGTCATGATCATTCAACAAATCAATAATCTCCTGGTCTACTATAACCATGTGAAATTAGAGTATATTTCCAGTAAAGATCCTCACAAGGAAGACATTACCCAGTGGACGCTCCCATATCTAATACATGATGAAAAAATTAACAATGTGTCCATTAGATACACTAATTCAAACACTTCAGCTACCAGTATAGAATGGGTACTGAGTTGTAAGTTCATGCTAGTTAACTTGAAGTACCTGATGCTCTATAGGCACAAACTTTTCTTGTTAGGAGAAGAAGCTGATGATCATGCTGATGGGAATGAGGAAAGTTGATACTAGGAGGAATCACTCAATTTGTTAGTTGAGTTTCCCACTGGTGAATTTTCGTTGTTACAAAGCTCCTCGGATGTGCTGTTGCTGGACATAGACATATTGTACTGACTAGACTATTGTGTTTTTTAGCTAGATTTAAGTTCTGGTTGTTTGTATATTTTTCTACATAAATATATTTTAATTTTAATGCTTTTTAGCATTCATATGATCCATTTATATATGTTTATTTTACTTCTCATATCTTTGTTAATAAGTTGGATATTCATAAAATATTTTTCTTCTTTTTGTTAATAATTTGAATATTCATAAAATATTTTTATCAAGCGACGCATTGTTCATTTATACAGTTAGAGTATTCACATTATTTTGTTCTACTTTAACCATATTTGACCATAATATCTCTTTAGAATCAAATCTGTTTCTACCACTTGAAGTTCCTTTTATAGTGTTTTCTTTTTTATTTTTATTTTTACTTTTTTAACAATCCGTGTTTCAACAACTGATTAGGATCTCACTTTCCCAAAAGGAAGATGGTGTACGAAATAGGAAAAATACACATGCGGCTGTTTTCTGTCTTATTTTTTTTTTTTTTTAGCGCCTAAATTCCCAAATACAGATAAAAAATAAAAATAAAAAAACACATGGCTTCGGATATAGCTAACCCTACTTTTTTTTCTTATCAGAAACACACAATCTTAATTATCAGCGGCTATATAAATACGAGAGATAAGTTTCGTGTACCTTGTTTTTGAAGAATCTGAAAAAAATAAAACGTAAAATAAAAAATAAATAAATAACTGTTTTTATCATAACCAAAGAACATTTTCTTAACCCAAAAATAGTGTTTAAATACTGTTTGTTTGCCAACAATATACCCATTTAATTTAGCTTGTGTCACATATAACCTCTTTAAACTTTCAACTTTCTTTAAACCATGCAGCTTCAAAGTATAGTAGCCTCTTTGCTGCCAGTTTTTAATGATTTAAGTCAAAAAAAGGGAGCACAATCACAGTTCAGCTCCCTAGAACTCTACAATTCCCCTTTGTCCTGTCCCATAGATACCCCTTTAACATGTTCCAATACAACAGTAATAGAGGATTCATGCTGTTTTGAGTACCCAGGGGGGATTTTTCTGCAGACACAGTTTTGGGACTATATTCCGACCATACACGATCCAAAAGAAGAACTAGAAAAGCTAAAAGACAACTTCACTCTTCATGGTCTTTGGCCAGATAACTGTGATGGCTCTTATGCACAGTTCTGTGATTCGACAAGAAATATTGATTACAACCTAACCAAAATGCTCTTGGACCAGGATTCTTACCAATCTCACAATTTACCGGCGTTGGATTTTGATTCTGGCTCAAAATTAGTTGACGATTTGAAGCAGTGGTGGAAATCAAACAACGGAAATGACGAATCTCTGTGGGTACATGAGTACAACAAGCACGGAACGTGCATAAACACAATGAAACCAAATTGTTATTCTAGATGGTTTGAAGGTGATGACATCGTCTCTGCGGATGCTGATGACTACTCAAAATTAGTCAAAAGGGGCATTTATGACTACTTTGATATTTCTATGAAGCTTTACAAAAAACTAAACACGTTTGAGTTTTTAGCAAAGGAGGGGATCACACCTTCTGAAACACAAGTTTATACAAAAAAGGAAATTGCAGCTGCCTTAAGCAAATCTTTTCAAGGCAAGCAGGTTTTTTTCAAATGTGATAGATACAAGGGACTAAATGAAATTTGGTATTACCATTTGCTGTCAAAAGGGTCTCCAATCATAAACGACATTACGTCTTTTGAGCCTATTGATAGCTTCAAAGCCAATTCCAACTGTCCTGAAACAGGCATCCATTTTTACCCAAAAGGTTTCAAGCCGCCATCCTACAATCCACCACCTTCCAATCCTGGAAATGGAAAAAAGAAGCTAGGTACTGGAAACATGAGAATCTCAACGAAAAAAGGAACTCTGACAGGTTTTTTGACAAATAAAGGTAAATGGATGAGCAAGGGCACAGAAGCAAACTATGAAATTTATGATGCTGAGTTTGGAAACATCAATATCAAAACCAGAATGGGCTATTGTGGTGTCAGTAATCAAAACATGTTTGAATGTGCAAGCAAATACAACAAAGATCCTATGCAATTCAATTATGATGAAAGTTCTGGTATTATTTCATGTCTGGGCAAGGAAACATGGTATGCAGATTATTACCCGAGCGGTAGAAGACAGTCCAATGTCTTTTTAAAGAATTCAGACGAGCCTAAAGAATTTGAATTCAAGCTGAAATTTAATAAACGTTTTTAGATAAATCAAGCACAGTGCTAGAAAGGTCGGTATCTTTCTTTTTAAAAGAAAAAAAAAGTTATATAGGAAACAGGGTAACTTAAGATTGATACTTGTTGGCCAGCTTTAGTACATGTTGAGTGTTGTCCATATCAAAGCCATAAGAACCAAAATCAAAGTCCTCGTTCTCATCACTCCCATGGCTAGCAACCTTAGACAAAGGGGGCGTGGCTAGAGGGGAATTCAGATTGTTGTTTTTTTTTGAAAGATAGCTTTCTGGTTCATCAAACCGGACCCGATTGAAGCTATTCTTCTCAGTTTGCAACTGGGTCTTGTATAAGAGACTCTTTGTATCCGTGAGTCGTTCGCTTAAAACTTCAACTCTGTTGTTTAATCTCAACGATATTTCACGTTCGTTGGCTAATCCGTCTTTTAACTTTGAAACTTCCTTTTTTTGTTCCCCAACCATTGAACACAAGGATATGTACTTGTGTTCCAAATCACTTATGATGTCATTCTGCCTCTGGAGTTGTAGATGCTGTTGATTTATTGAGTCCTTGTAGTCATTTAATTTATCATTGTACCTCTCTCTCTCCATTTGCAGCTTCAAATTGTTATAGAAATTATTGGTCTCTGAGTTCTCATATTTCATGTCACGCATTTCATTATAAGACCGATTGTGTTTAAGCTTATCTTTGTTAAAAACATTGTTAACATTATTACTATCAAAATCAAGCTCTCTTCTAGTTCTGCCTTGCTTCAGTGGAGTGTACGGTTCATCATTTACTCTGTACCTATATTCAGATACTGGTTTTACATCTTTAATATTATAAAGACTATCGTCCCTTAAAGAATTATGTTCTCCAAAAGAACCAGGTATTTTAGTCCTGTAATCGTTTGTGCTTCTATTATCCTTAAGTCTGAGCCTAGATAATCTATCATTGTAGCTATCTGCTTCATCTGGCATGCTCAGTCCATTGCCAAATATGCTCTTAAAACTGCTATTTTGCTTGCTTTTCAACTCATTATTCTGTAGCTTTTGTTTGCTTTTTTCATAGTCTTTTTTGATTTTCTGAAGTGTGTCATCAAGATATACTTCATTTTGTTCATCAAAGTTATCTTCATTATAACCCCTGCTATAACCACTGGAATAGTAATTTCCATCATCTAAGTATCCGCTATTAAAATTCAAACTTTTGTTTGAGTTTCTTGGAGTATCCAATAAAAATCTGTTTTCATCGTTGTCTAGATGAGAATCATTATATCCGTTTTGCAAGTTCATTATATTAGATGTGTCATCCTTGTCAGCAGCACTCTTCATCGAGTTAAATACTGAAGAAAATAGCATTGATTCTGTTAAAGAAATTTTAATATATTGTTTTTCAATAGATTTGTTGTTAATTTAATATAGTTCAGGTGATTTCTTATTTCTTTTTTGAAGTTAATATAGTTTTTCTTATATTTGTTTACGGTTTTTAGTGTTTATATTATTTGTGCTATGATTTACTTTTCCAAACATGGTTTTTTTTTTTTGACACTGTTTGTGACGCGTCAAAACAGAGTTTCATCATACTTATATCCGCAGAAAAAAAATATTTAAAAAAAATAAAAACTAAAATGGCGACAGTCACGTGTATGTAATTTCTTGAACTCTTGTCGGTGATAAGTAATGAAAACTCTATTTTCCAGACGCATAATTCGTACTGACCTTTGGTGATGTTTAAATATGGTATTGGCAATTGGCAATTCTCATAGTTGGTATCGGCTTTAAACTGGGCATCTGAAAACCATTTTGCGTTGAAACAAATAATAATGCGTTTAAGCAAATAACAATCATTTGAACTTAACAACAATGCGTTTAAACCAATAGTAATCCCTTGAAACCAATAATAATGCAGTTAAAACAAATAATAATGACTTGAAACAAACAATAATCCGCTGAAACAAATAATGACCCGTTTGAAACAAATAATAACCCGTTTGAAGCAGTTATTTTTCTGGATTTATGCTGCTCACTTCAAAAAAAGCTCCAAGCCCTCCCGTATGGAATCGTCGACCAAAGCTGTGTTGCCTGAGTTCCACAACTGAGCAAGCAACTCGTCCTGCAGAATGTTTTCGTTTATAATCACATAGATGTACTTCTTGAAAAGTGTGTTGAATGCCACATCATTCTTGATTTTGGTGATCTTGACAAGTTTAAATGAGTTAGTTATCAAGTCCATATAGCTCTCAACGTAGCTGTCTATCTTGTGATACTTCTCACAGTCACCGTTTGGATCCTCATTGCAGCCCTCTAAAAACTCAATCCACAAGGAAGCAATTGGTTTGAAGTTATTAATAAAAATGATCTCCTTGTTGAGGTTATAAAAACTGCTTTTTGAAAGCAGTCTGTAGATGGAAGATAAAGCAATCAAATTCAGTTTTCTTTCCTTTGGTGAATAGATTCTCAAAGAAATGCACTGGTACCATTTGTTAATGAAGATGTTAAAAATGTCGCTAAAACTCATTTCAGAATAGATTGACGACTTGTATATTAGCTCCAATCTGTCATTTTCATATTTGCTTTTGCTATATGAAACATGGTATCTATTCATTTCTGACAAAAACACATCTGTGTTCAAATAAAACAATCTGGACAGAATGTTAAAGCATTTGTCTTCCATATCATCGTCTCCTGTTTCTTGCAAAAACACCTTGCCCAACAGTGATTCATAAACTTTGCTTTCAATAAACCAATTAGTGATTTGTGCCTGTGTGTTTGGATCTTCTTGACTTGCAGCAGATAATAATAAGTGGTCCCAGGCATAGTACAGTGTCTCAAATAGATCATCTCTTATGTGGGCCAGCTGACCACACATCTTACTATTTACATATTTAAACTGTTCTAATCTTATGAAAGAGTCTGTTGGCAAAACAACAGCAAACAGCTTAAAAATATTCAACAGCACTGGCATATAATCGGTGCTTGTTTCAAAGGAGATAATGTAATTTTTCAAAAAGTTCTCAATAATAAACTCCATCCCTTTGTTGTAAATGTCAGGAAACTCCCTTGCCAATGGGAAACAATCCAGTACTTCCTGTAACAACTCATAAGAATCCTCACCTAACAAATTATATCTTTCCAAATTCGGTCCAGTGGAATCAATTCCCTGAGATACCATAGCTAACGCTATATCCCAGGTTATATATGAGCTTTCGTTCAAGGATCTTACAATGGAGCTGGTTAATCTCACCAGCTGTTGGGCTACAATGAAAGTATCGGCTGAGCCCAAAGATTCCTGCCACAGAGAAGGAAGAATTTTCAAAACATTGACAATATTTTCGTTTTCCACCAAGGGTCTATTTTCTGACAGGATGGTATTGATACTTTTCAATACATTTATTCTAGTGTGCGGCAAACTTATAGTTGGTAAGACTTTTCCCAGTATAGTCTCAATTATTGGAGCTACAAAAGGTTTAAACAAATCCTTCTGGAACACAGTGTCTTCAACCAAGGAAACCACACAGGATAAAGAAGATGAAGAAACAATTGGGTTACTTCCAAAGACCTGCAGGGAGGACAGTAAAAATGAATACAGGGTCACTTTTGAATTATCTTCGTTGATGTTTTCAACCCAATTGGATATAATTCCACAAATCCTTCTTATTATGATGAGTTTGAAAACATCGGTAGTGTTGTCATTGTTATCAAATGAAACTAAAGGTAGCAGAATATTCAGCAAAATTGTATCAATGTTAATCTTCTTTTCTAAAATAGAAGTTCCCAATTCAAACATAGTGTACAGGGCATCGACAGAGAGATAGTCCTGCGTGTTTGAAGGATCTACGCTATTCAGCCTTTCTATCAGCAAAGGTTCAGTGTTTTCCTGATAGTAAGTCAATAAGCCAATGAAAAAAAACTCACCAGATTTTCTCAAATTGAAAGAAACATCTAGCTCCAATTCCTCGTTAGCCCATTCTTCTGGGTCCTCACGGATCAAAATCAAGTCCTTAGGGGTAAGCTTCAAATAGTAGGATATCAGCAGATTTAAAAACTGCAGACTGAAATCAGAGTTGTTGAAGATTTCCATATTCAGTTTTTCTCTGATGGCTTTAATGGCGTCACTGTCGCTTTTATATTTTGCCATCACCACTTTGTTTTTCAGTGAACAATATTGCATTATTGAGGACAAAATTCTGAAACAGTAAACTGCCAGCTTGTAAAACAGAAGGTAAACATCGTTGTCATCGGTGGTGCTGTAGAGATACTCGCCATTGTTGTTTATAAATCCTATCAGAGTCATGACAAGCCACTGAACATTTTGTTGGTTAAAAAGTAGCAGCTGATAAACATCGTTTTCCCAGACTCCCTTCAGCTTGAAAAAAGTTTTCATATGTCCCAAAACAATCTTGTGAGTTGATTTTTGCTGCGACATTAATCTTGATAGTCTCTGCTTGTCTGCAACCAGTTCTGAGAAATGAGTTAAGCAGATATTGTAAAAAGAATTACAGTGTTCGTTCAAATGGGGCTGTTGAAATCCATCAACTATCAGTCTTCTCAGAACTTTGGAGCAAACATATGATATCTCCATTACCTCTGACAAATCGTCATCGTTCAAAGAGTCCTTGTCTATATTGCTGATCCAGATATTGGAAAAAGTCAGGTAAACCTGGTACAAAGTAGAAAATAAGGACGCAGATTTCTTTTGGAGCATGACTCTGCACTTTCCTATTCTGGCACCAGCCACTGTCTTCACGACCTGGTTCAGAATGAGCAGCAGATTGTACAATTTGATCTTATCGGTGGAGTTGAATGAGTTGTTTGTGCAGTTCACAAACGTAGTGGTTAAAACACTGTCAAAATCAACAAGCATTGACTCCCATTTGGCGGGAAAATCTAATCTCACCATCCTGCTGATTGCCAGCGCATTCTGAACACACAAGTTTTTGTTGGACTCATCTAAATTGTCTAACACTCTGGATCTGATCTGTAACTTTACTTCGTCAGGCAGTTTCTTCCATTCCTTCTCCACTATTCTTTTGAAATTAATCACTGCCAGCCATCTGACGTTGATCGGATTAGATAAATCCAAATATATGCCCTGATACATCAAATGCAGCGTACCATCGATCAAATGAAACTCTTGCCATATCTTTATCTGTTCTTCAGCTTTCTTTGCTAGCTCGGAGTTTAAAGCGGCGTTAGATGCCTGTTCTAGACACCTGACCAGCGCCAACTCATCTAAATAAACAGAAGATTCGGACATTAGAAATTGTAGCTTTATAAAGCAAATATTCTGTCTGGTTGGTTAATGTTTTGCTGGTGTTGTATGGATGTTATATTTGGATAAAAGAAGGGTAAGATGTAATCTACGTTATAGAAGTACTCTAATTTTTTTTTTAATTTTTTTTTTTTTGAAAAAAAAAAGATTCAGAAATAAAAAGAAACGACAGCAGCGGTCATGTGACAAAACAGTACATTTGAACAATTGCTTTATTTTATATAAGCCATATTTAAAGACACGTGTGACACATCAGTCCTTCCATCTGTGCTCCTCGGAGACACCTGACCATTCCTTGTCAATGTAGCCTAATTCCTTCTTAACTTTCAGCAAGGTGTCTTTGTCACCCATGTTCTAGCCGATGTTATCGGAGATCTTGATGCAGTTGCTGTGATCGATGGTTTTTATTTTGATCACAATGTTTAGTGGCTCGGATTTGACTGAATAACCTGAGGACTTTGTTCTGAAGTCGTTTGTGAAGTATGTACCAATACCAAAGTTACAGTTGAGCTGCTTGGAGTGGCAGTACTCGTTCAAATCTAAGCACTTCTCAACAGTCAAGGAGTCAGAGTAGCAGATACATTTACTGAATGGCTCGTATTTTAGGTGGTTTAGATAGTGGTTGCTGATCTTGTCAGTGTACACTTTAGGATCGCCGGAGTCCTGTCTGACACCAATGTAGTAGTCGCTTAATGGTTTCTCAAAGTTTTTCAAGAAAGCATCAGTACCAAAAGTATCAGTCAAAGCCAGTCCAGCATTCTCAGGCCCGAAAGTTGAGATCCAGTACTCCATGGCGATCTTATTTGAGTTAGCGTAATCGTTTTTCATCGATGCAATACCCATAAACCACTCGTGAGCGACAGTTCCAATAGGTTTTAGGCCGTAGTTTTTAGCTAGAAGCACGTTGGATGTACCTAGAAGCAAGTTTTTGTAGTTTGGATTTGAATCTCTAGCAGCAACAATGCCCTGGATAACGAGATCATGGGTGGTGAAATCCCTTCTTCTTCTTGAACCAAACTCACTGAACAAAACACCATGTTCAAACAACGTAATACTCTTCTCATAACTTCTTTCTTTCTGCCCAGAATAATCCCAGTCTCTGTCTACAAATTTAAAGTAGGCTTCAGAGACCAAAGCGAGAACATAGATTTCATACAATATCGTTACCTCCCACTTTCCCTTAACTATAATGTCAAAATCGAATAATCCCTCGGCACTTTCCGTTTCGGTGTATGTGAAAACAACTTCTTCCTCCGGATTCAACTTAAAGTCCGCCTTCAAAAATGCCAGATACTCATGTGGCAAATAGCTAATTGTAGTCTGCAAGTACTCGATTTCCTCTTCGGAGAATCTCAAGTCACCAAGCATTCTGAACTGTTTTTGCAACCAGTCGATACAGTTCTGGTTGAATTTCTTGTCCTTGATGGACCGGTTGGTGAATTTGTACTCGACGGTGGATTCAGGAAAATTGGCATGGATTGCGGCCTGCATGGTGATTTTGTACAGGTCAGTGTCCAAAAGGGATGTGATGCTAGGCGCATCTGTGTTTGTGCTGTTGTGGGTCGGCGACATGCTCTTTTTCTGGGTGTTAGGTACTTTTATTTTGGTATTTATTTATTTAGTTAGTTATTTTATTTGTTTATATTTATTTTATTTATTTATTTTTTAATTTATTTTTTAATTTATTTTATTTCTTTATTTTACTTATTTACTTATTTATTTATTTACTTATTTTATTTTCTTAATTCTTTCTTAAATATTTTTTCGAAAATTGTGATGTCTTCTTTGCTGTATTTTTTTGTTCGTTGCGGTGTGCAAATAATCAAAATCAGCCTAGCGGTATTTCATGATTCACAGAAACTACGCCAGAATGATGAAATTTTTGCATCTTCAAACGCAAGAAAACATCAGAGCTGAGAGAACGCAAATAAATTAAGGAAATGGCTCCGGGTATAACAAGGGCGTGATTAAATCCGAAGACACTGTGATGACGCAGCTAGTTAATTGGCAATAACTGAGAATATGGCCGAAAAAGGAAAGAGTAAGTGATTTTTCAGGCACAGATTAATAGTGCTGATTGTTTCAGCCATAGAGCAGAGTTGTGAGAGCAGCAAGAAATAAACAGCTGTGTATTCCACGCACATATTGGAGCAGTAGTTGTAGTAAAAGTACGTGCAAAGAGCGGAGGATTAGTGTCACATGATTTTAAAAGTTGGTCACGTGATTATTAATTTAAACGCTACCATGTTATTTTGGTAGCGGTTTGGTCTCTAAAAAGACGATTTTGTCTCACCAATGGGGCTACAAATAACAGAAGTTAACATGAAACGGTTGTTCTGAGGTGTTTTAGCTGTCAGCACAGCGTATGAAACTCAAAATATCTCAGATTCAGAGCCGCTTTACCCTCATCTGTTCCATGTGAAACAATGATTTTCGCCTATGGGCGCGTCGGACTTAACCCACTTCCTTTTTATCAATTAGCCCCTGTTTCCGCATTAGGCAAATAAAGTCTTCTGTTGTATCCGAGTCAATAGTAAAAGCTTTAAAGCAAATATATATCTTAATTTACTGCATCATCTTGAGCACAGTTTCAAACACAGTCTCCACCATGGTGTTGCTATTCACACTGTTGAATAACGGCAAGAACATGTGATTATTCAATCTCTTTTTAGAGTCGCTAGTATTGTCAGCATCCATGATCATGTCGCTCTCTTTTTTATCAGCCTTTCCATTCGTTATCAGCTCAGCATTCTCGCTGCTGGCTGTGGATAAATTATTCAGTGGAAGCAGCAGGTTATCTTGTTGAACTATGGTAGCTTTAGCATGAGTGTTGCTAGAGTTATTAGAGATTATACCAATTCTGGAGTTTATGTCGATGAAATTGAATGTGTTCTGTTTGTTCCATCTCAAACAGGAAATCCAGGAATCATGTTCTCTTTCCAGCAACAGTTCATTCAAGTCTTGATCAAAAAAGAATAAACGCGAGTTTGTGCCAGAAAGATCGTTGATTGCTAAAACAATATCTCCGGTGAGAGGATTAATGGATAACAGCTTTTTCATGTGAGGGAATTCTAATGCTGTTTTGCTGTAGGAGATTGCCTTCTCTTTTCCAGCATAATTTAACGATTTCTGTAATGCATCATATAAATCAAACCCGTTGACAATCTCATTCTTAACCAAATCGTAAGTCAAAATACCAATCTTAGTCATAATCACAATATTTCCATTCACTTTGTTTAAAGCCATTGTTTGAACATTAGAGTCCAATTGCAAAAAATCTAGGCTATTGTTGAAGTTGACTGCATCCAAAAAGTAAACTCTATCTCCTAAACTCTGCAAAACTAACGACTTGTCCAAACTTTCAACTAAAAAGTTATTTGCCAGTTGCAAGTTGTTGTTGGCTGGTTTGTAATTCACAAGACCAAACTTCCAGCACTCATTCACATTCTCAGGAACTTCAATGATACCCCATTTCTTAATACCACCATGAACATCAGTAGTGAAAATGTGTCTTTTCTTCAAATCATCTGAGTCATTGCCAGAAATGTGAATGTCCAGCATTTTAATATCACCCAGTAGATGGTTTGCTTCAACTCCATGTGGAGATATTATGCTAGTCTGCAGAATCCATTCTCTTTCTTCGTTGTCAATATTAGCTGCTGATATATTCTGTTTCCTCCAAAACTTCAAGGTGTAAGAAATTTCGTTGTCCTGTTTGTTGTTACTGTTACCAAATACACCTGTCTGCTGGGTTCTTAGGGCCTCAATGGTTACCAGAATTTCATAGCTTCTGTTCTCATACTGGAGCTGGAAGTTTTCAATTCTTAAAATTTCTGGTTCTATAATGTTTTCGTGCTCCATTCTTATCTTACCTATATCGACAGATTTAGAAAGCTGGATATACTTTAGACTTTCATTTTTATTTAAATCATAGCTGTTTATACCGTTACAGTGGGGGAAATATAGTATCTCAGGAGATGAAACTGAATTAGTGAAGGATCTTATGGTAATATCGTTGTGGGAAGAAACTGCAGAAGCAGAGTTCTTGTGCTTTATTGCGCTGACTGGTCTGATGTTTTCTTTTTTCAGATGTTTGATCAAGTAGTCGTTCTCAAAGTTTATCAATGGTCCATTGACACTTAATTTGGATTTGAAATCAGACTTATTCAGCAAGAGCCACTCCAAATCCATATTTGTTTCATTGTCAACGTGCTGCATCAAAATAGAGATGTAGTTCTCTTTAAACGATGGCTCAGCAATTGAAACAATAACACCATTCAATCTTGGCACAAAGTTCTTCTTAATATTTCCCTGTGAGATGTCCCAATAAACAAATACCTTTTCCCAGCCTCCTGAGAATAACTGGGTTGAATTGCTGTTAAAAGATAAAGCTAGAATGGAATCACAATGCCATTTCAAAAACTGAACTGCAACATCATTGGATGAGGCTTGGAGATTCAGCAATTGAATCACACCACTCGCAAACCCTAGTGCTATCTTGGACAAATCGTTAGATATGGTGGATTGAGAAATGGTCTTAGCGTTTTTGGATACAGAATCAGCGGCTCTAAGATCTATGTCACTGAATATCAAAGTTGGGACTGAAAGATCCATTTGGTTTGTTACAAACACCTTTGCAGTGATTTTTTTATAGCTATGTTTGTTGGCTGAAGAGTTTTTCTTTGTGCTGTGTTTAGCTTTCTTCTTTTTCTCGCCGTTTTCTTTGTTGCTGTCACTGTCGCTGTTGCAAACCAAAAGTATGTTTGATTTATTAGTCGACCAGGAATAATGAATCAGTGCTTCCTTTGCAATTTTATTTTTAAGCATAAATTTGTGCGTATCATCTGTGCTGTGGTGGCAAATGTATAGACTAGACACATCTTCAGCCAAAAACACGTTGTCACTGAGGCCCTGGATTATAACTAAACTGTCTTTCATAAACTCATGTTCACTTTCAGCACTCAATTCAACAACTTTGATCTCACTTTCATAATCAACTCGTCTATCTAGAGGCACATAAAGTATTTTTAAGTTCTTTAAAACAACTTCTATGAACTTCGTATCCTCAACCAAGATTATTTTCAAACTCACGATGTGGTTTTCTAAAAACACTCCCTCCTTCGATAACAATTCCCTTTCCAGAACAATATTGTTGTTGAACTTTATGGTTTTGACACACTGTCTGGTGTTGATGCAATAAATTCTGAGCATATTGTTGAATGCAATGACCGTGTAATCTCTCTGGGCGTCACTGTAAAAAGTGAAGGTATTATTCAGCAAATCATATTTGCTGGTGTACTCATAATCATCTGTATCAAGTTTGTGTGTAAACGGAGTTGCCAATCTACCTCCGGAAACCAACGACACAGAATAGCTATCAACGTTGCTGCTTGACATGACAATTCTATAGGGTGTTCTCAATTATTTATTGCTTATTAATGTGATTATGATGACTTTTAACTACCTTGTTTAGTATTTAAAGGAGTACTTTGATATTCAAATTGTACTTTAAATTATTCAGAAAATTTTTTTTCACTATCTGCTATTTTGTTAAAGAAAGAGCAGTCCCTTTTGGGACATTCAAAAAAAAAAAAAAAGAAATGTTTTTTCGTTAAAAGCTTATGTCCGAGATCCATCAAGTAAGTTAAAAAATTTCTTTTTATTTTTTTTTTTTCCCGTCATTTCATAATTCTGAAACTTCGAAAACAAACTTCAACACTATAAATAAGTAAGCTAAGTACAGTAAAAACAGCAGTAGAAACCGTGTATCAGTGCCTATTAATATCTATTTTAGTGATTTTATCATAGTATATTTATAGTGGATAAACTTTTGTTACTCGAAATAGCTGTGATTACGGAGGTTAGTATATATAGAAGCAAGAATGATTGTGCCAGTTAGATGTTTTTCATGTGGTAAAGTTGTGGGGGACAAGTGGGAGAAATACTTGAATTTGCTAGAAAAGGAAGAAGATGAGAACGGAGAAATGATGGATGAAGGTAAGGCTTTGACTGAGCTCGGCCTGAAAAGATACTGTTGCAGAAGAATGATCCTTACCCACGTTGATTTGATCGAAAAGTTCTTGAGATACAACCCATTGGAGAGAAGAGATTAGTTGGGTAGACGAAATGATAAATAGGGATTCTGTGGCAGAATTGTAGTGGTATATATAGCAGGCACACGTCCCGCGGGCGTGTTCACGTGTTTAATTTGTGTCAGGTTCCACTGTAAGCTGTTAACTTCTATATTAGATTGCACTGTAAGCTGTTAACTTTTATGTCAGATTTCACTGTAAGTTGTTAACTTTTATGTCAGATTGCACTGCAGGTGTTACTTTTATATCAGATTGCACTGCATATTTTTACTTTTATATCAGATTGCACTGCACGTGTCTGCTTTTATGTCAGCCTCTAGTGCATGGGGTTACTTCTAAAAGAAGGTTGCACTGCATATTTGACCTTCTTTGGTTTCAAACCACTCTATATTTACAGAAACAAACGCGTTGCAGGACAGCTGACTGGAACGCTTTATGCACTAGGGGCCTTTCTTTGTTTTTTGTTGATCTTCTCGTACAGCAGCAGGTTGCCCATCTTGTTCAGCGCCAATTCCAGCAGGTCTTTTCTCTTCTGCAGCTCAATATGCTGGCTTATTTTGCTGTCCTGTTTGGCAAACATTTCAATGTCATCCAGCGACAACTTGGATATTTTGTTGTCCAGCTCAATAGGGAAGTTGTAGAAGAAATCGCTGAGCAATTCTATGTTTAGAAACAGCACCGCTGTTGAAATAAGCTTCTCGTTTATAGCCTTCAAGTATATTTCAGGGCATTTGTCCATGGACTTGGTATCCCTGCACTGCTTTCCGTTAATAAACTTGATTCTGAATTTCAGCAGCTGCTCTCTCTTCTCCAACTCAATATACTGTTTGCCTTTTTCCAGCAGCATTTTTGAAAAACCTCCGTCATATTCCAGCTTGTTCACATCTATAGTGTTCCCATTGGCCAATGTTTGTCTTTGTTTCAAAAACTGCAACAGCTTCTGAAGTTGTTTGTTTCCTCCTCCTCTATTTAAGAGATTTTTGAGTACATTCATGTTGTTTTCAACCTGTCTAAGTTCTTCTTTTAGCAAGAGAACAGAGTTATGTTTTGAGTCCTCCCAATCTCTCTGCTCCACTTCAACTTCGTATTTGAAAGGTTTGATGCAATTTTCAACCTGGTCAGCTGTGGAGTAGAAGTTCTTGTTTAAAACTTGAACTGCAATATCGTTCACAAGGGTGTATAAAAAGCCTTGTTGCTTGAATGATGTAGGTTGTAAAACGTAGAGAATGTTATTCAATTCGCTTAAAATGGAGTTGGTAATTACAGAGGTTGACATTCTTCCAAATCCCAGTTTCGTCAAACTCGAGGTAGACAGTTCTAGATTCTTATGCCAGTAGGAAAGAGCTGCTTCATCAGATGTGTCTCCAACAAATTTTACAACATTTTCGTTTTCCAAATCCTTCCAGTATCTGCTAGCCAGAATATTCAATACTTCTTGGTCCAAAACCTGTCTCAGTATCGATTTCAGTTCGGTTCGAGAAAATAAATCTTGCAATTCTTTCACCGACAGTTTTAGTATGTCAATCTGCGACAGCAAATATGTTCTTGGGGTGAGCTGACGGTCATTGAACTCAACTTTAAATCTGTATGCCGTGTTGTCCAGCTCCTGCTGGAGTTTAATGAAAGTGGGCTTGAGCTCTTTTGACATCGTCATTTCCAAAATGTTTATTAGTTTTTTTCTCAACTTTCTATTGGAGAATTGGCAATTCTTGAAAAACATCTTGTTCTTTGCAAAATAGTCCGCCTCAGATGTCTTCTTGTTGTTGTTCACCACTCCGACGTAGCCCATTTTCAAGGGATATTTCTTGTTTAATAGCATCTGCGCTGCTTGCCCGGGAGAAACTAAATCTAGTTTTGTGATGACACCTAAAGTTCTTTCTCCCTTTGGGTCCATTAACCTAGATGCCTTTAGTGCAGTGCTGTTCGCTAGATCAACATCAGCACTGGATATTGCCAAAATAATGTTGGGTTTCTTTAGATATTTGTCACAAAGACTTCTGATCTTGTCCTTCAATTCCTTTGGTTGGTCAACACTTTCAATTTGAATGTAACCAGGCAAATCAATCAGCTGTAAATCTGGCACCTTCGAAGATTTAATAACAATCTGTATAGGATCCTCACTGATGCATTCTCTAGAAGAGACCTGGAGATTCATATCAATCAAAAGCCTCTTAACTTTGGCAAAACTGGAAACATTGTATTCTCGTAACTGAGGGAAGTCGACCAAATAATCATCAGCATCGTTACCATGGTTTCTTTTGAAAAGTTTTTTTTTACCAGCATCTAAATCTGCTGCTTCCTCGCTGGATTTATCTTTTGTGTTTATCAAAGTCAATTCTATAGGTCTTCTGGTTACCATATTGTCACCTTTTGGCAAGAAATCCTTACCAACAATGCTTTCTAGAACTGAAGACTTACCACTACTTTGAGATCCAATCACCACAATTGCAGGTAAGGAAATTGACTCCCCCATTTTGTTGGATATTTTGTTTAAAATGCTTCTGATCTCAATCATCTGTCTGGTCAAAGAAACCATATCTTCGCCAGTGGTATCTTCACTTGTATCCTCATCTTCTTCTTCTTCATCTTCATCAATGTAATCATTATGTTTTTGTGTGCTGGATTCGGGGTCGTAATCAGACGATGCTGCTAGCAAAGTTGCCCCTGCTAAAAGTGCATCACCTTCTCCTCCTGGTCCTCCATTATTTTTGTTGTTTTCATCACCTCCATAGCCTTCATTTTTGTTGCCGTTACCAGAACGGTTCCACTCAAAACCATCAGCAACATCATTGATCCAATCTATAGCGTTCCCCAAAGTATCCCTGACTCTGGTTGCTCCTTCATCTAGCTTGTATGCAATGTATGATCCCATAGCAGCCAGTCCTCCACCAATGTATACAGGTACCCTGACCGCCTTAGAAATCAGTGGTAGTATGCTTATTTTGAATCGTTTTTGCTGCAAAGAAGACCTGTGATTATAGGATAGTAATGATGGAACCCTGCTGCTGTGATTTAAAAGCCGATTTCGGCTCATAGCAAATATTGGTGTCGTTTTGTAGGATGATTTTTGAAAGCTTCGTGTCAAAGATAAGGTTTTGATTTGATGCAGGTAGTTGTTGTGGAATAAAACAACACCGCGCTTGTGCATCATTCCATTAGCCAGAAAACACTTTTTGCTAGGTTCTGTTCTAAACATTTCCAGTACACATGCACCAAATATTGGACCTTTGTGTGGTATTTGTAGTGGTTTTTGGTGTGGTTTGTTTGTGTTTTATTGCTGTGTAGATTGTCAGAATTCCAAAATGTAAATATCGATTTTTAAATTTTAATTTTTTTTTTTAAAAAAAAAAAAAAAAAAAGAAATCGTGTGCTAATGAATATGAAAGAATGCGTTTTGTTAAATCCGAAAGATGCGTTAGAATCATCAGCCATCAAAACACCAATGTTTCGGCATAAAACGTTACAAAAATAGGTAGGTAGTGTATCCGTTAGATTGGAGTAGTTGAATAAAGCTTGCCATATGTTTTTTACCTGTCCAGGATCAAGCTAACTTTATTTTTTCGGGACCTGAAAAACCCAGCAGCAAAAATGAAATCGACGGCGTCGGAGATATGTCACGTGCTGAAAAGTGATTGTTTATACTCCGCCCCAGCAATTAGGCGGACAATCCAATGCCAGGTTGCTTGTCGGTATAAAATCTGCAGTCGTAGTGCCAAGAAAATTAGCAGTGTGGTAATGATATATTTGCTTTTGCGCTGCTGTGTTGTCTGGTGTATTGGTGCTAAAATATATGCTTGTTTACATTTAAATTATGTGGTAAATCTGCAAATAAAACTTTGGTTCACATGACCTATTAACATCAACGATTTTTTTATTTTTTACGTGTAAACAACTTAGTCACGTGATCATACCTTTTCAATAATCCAGCTAAAAACCAGTAATAAAGACTGCAAAGAAATGGTTTAGAGTGTCCCAGATAGAGAGTAGAGTGTTATGGATGCTGGCTGCCACCAAATATACGTAGAAATAAGTTCGAAAAGGAAAAACAAGCTTTTTTGGGGGTGTTTTTCGCTCAGAACAAACAGTATTTTGACTGTTTTTATCAACATGTTGTGTTGTAAACAAAGGCCAATGAAAACACGTTTAAATCAGAATCACCTACGTGTGAATGATACTGCCATATTCTTTTGTTCCTGAAACAAAAAAGACACCCCTGTTCCAAACAAACCAACAATAGCTCCCTGTCAAAAACAGTTTTAATATTGTCTGGAGTTGCCAAGATCAGTGGCTTAATTGGGAAATTTTTTTTTAAACTTGTGTACGCGCGGTGCGTATTTTATTTTTTGCAACTTCCTAATCGGGAAAAAATAATTCGTGTCAGGTTATCAAAACAAATGTTTTTTTTTTGAAAATCCAAAAAGTATAAATAGTTAACATACAACAACAGGTTTTCAAACAAATAATATCAATGTTAAGATAACAATTTGGAATATGGCAGTGGCTATCTGATTTAACGATTATCATATTTATCAGTAATTATATTCAAAAAAAAAAAAAATTAATATAAAAAAGAACAATAATTATACACCGTCTACAACCAAGAATATACCCATTTAAAATAATGCCTGCCAAAACTGCCTCTGTTACCTCAAAGAAACCATACAAAGATGTCATCATCGAAGCCTTAAAGGAATCCAAATCTAGAACTGGTTTGTCCAGACAAGCCTTGAAAAAGTACTTCTCTGACAACGTTCCAGAATACTCAAACAGCCATTTGAATGCTGCCATCAAAAACGGTGTTACTGCAGGATTATTCGAACAGAAATCTGCCTCTGCTAAGGTTAAACTAACCGCTGCTGCCAAGAAACCAGCTCCAAAGAAAGTTGTTAAGAAAGCTGTTGCTAAGAAACCTGCTGCTGCTACTGGTGCTAAGAAAGCTCCAGTTAAGAAGGCTGCTGCTCCAAAGAAGAAAGCTGTGACTACCACCAAGAAGGTAGTTAAGAAGGTCACTAAGAAGCCAGTTGCTAAGAAGACTGCTAAGAAATAAGCACTTTTTTTAACGAAATAAAATAAAATAAACGATATGAAAATAGATAAATAAAAGTAAAGCTGCTGATTAAAAGGAAATATTTCTTCTATTGCGGTGACATATAATTTTCATTTCTGCTGTGTCATCTTGTTGAACTTTTATCATTTTATATATTAATAGTAATAATAATATTTAGGTAGGTTTTTTCCCTTATGAAAATTTAGATTTGGTAGTGAGCATTCAATGGTGAGACAAGAACGTCCCTCTGATAAGTTATTTTTTTATTTACTTCCCTTTGCGGACATAGCTCTCTATTGATTAAACGAAATTGCTTTTTTTTTTTGGGCTGTTTGATAACTCCGATAAAGAATTATGACAGAAATAGAGGTAGGAGGCACGTGCCTTAATCTACCCGGACACCTTCACACCGCTACCTTAGGTAATCAACA
>JAFNJT010000190.1:0-13590 GCA_019649525.1 Hanseniaspora lindneri
TTGATTACCTAAGGTAGCGGTGTGAAGGTGTCCGGGTAGATTAAGGCACGTGCCTCCTACCTCTATTTCTGTCAATCGAGGCGAACGGAGATAAGCCACTGTACCCAAGTGACACTTTTTGAGGTCACTAGTTTTAAGTCACGTGCCTTGTTTGTTTGCTGCTCGCCAGTTTAATTACATTGCCAGGTATATTATACTGCAGGTATATTATATACGCAGTTTTATTATAGTGGCAGTTTGATTAAATTTTCAGCTTCATTATATTCTCAGCTTCATTATACTGCCAGTTTCAGTACATCGCTATCCTCATCGGCGTTAAAGAATGTGCCTACTATTTTACTAACAGAGACATGTTATATAATATCTGTAATATATTTGAAATTATAAAGAAACAACTTCTTTTTATTAAGAAATAATCATTAATTTTTCCTTCTAGTATCAAATATGTCTCAGTAGAACATCCTGGAAAGTTTCAGCAAGCAGCTCTCTATTTACATGTCATTAGTATCCGCAAATTACATCACATTATTTGACAGCTTGCATAATGTTGTCAAATCTATCTAGCATTACAACATTGCTTGTATTGTCATCATTGTGAAGCTCAACGCTTATGTACTTCTTGTTTGCTGCAGATTCAGAAGAAGTGAGAATGTTGATGTGACTGAAAATGGAGATGTCATCATATGTGTTTGCAAAATGATTACTTGTCAACAACTGGTAGCTGGACATTTTGTATTTGATTGCAACAACATCTTCTGTTACTCCGTCTTCCAGAAGGATGTTCAGTTTTAATGTGAAAGTTGAAGTCTCATCAAAAGAGTCTAAAGAAACTTTTTCCTTATTAAAAAGAAGCTTTAAATTGCAAGCCTTAAACTTGAGTAACTCTTCGTGAAGTGACAAAGTTTTTTCCTTGTCAAATATTAAGTAATTTTCCTTCAAATATTTGAAATCATACTCTTTGAAGGGCATTTTAAGGTAGGATGTCTCTTTTTTCAAAGCTCCAACAACCATCAGGGAATCAAAATCTACCTCAACAAATTCCTTTGACCAATCATTTGAATCTTTCAAATCAAATATAAACTCTACGTTAGGAAGACTTAGCTTTTTTATGTCTATTCTTTGTCCCTTTACCTCACTTAAAACTACCTCCTCATCCAAATAAGGAACCAAGTTACAATTCAAATTTTGAAATTTCTTAAACCCATCAATCTCCTTTATGATCAAGCTAGATAATTTGCTGGCTAAGAAAGGGGTATCTGTATTGAATTTAAGATCACCTTCTTTATTTAAAATATAGCCAGGAATCAAGTTATGCTGTGTTACAATATCATCGCCCTGATACACTAAAGAAAAAGACTCTTTTTTGCTTAAGAGGTTGTCATTTACCTTCACTTTCTCCAAAACAGCGTCGCTGAGTTTTGTTAAATTAACAGGAACCTGTGTATTTTTGAATAAAATTGGTCTTTCAGTTGCATAATCGTCATCGCAAGGTATACTTTCGCTAGGAAAGTCAGTTTTGGCATCACACGTTACTATTCTGTCTATACTGATCTTGGATTTCTCAGTTTCTATATTCTTTGACAGCCATGCAATGTATTTAACTAGCCTGTTTTCAAAAGTGTTATTTTCAGTAAATTTAAACACAATGTTATCTGCACTGGTTATGGTTACTATGCAGTCCTGTTGAGACTGTAAATAATTGAGAAACTCAGAAAAAAGTTCATCGTCATCTTTCAATGTCAGGTTTTCTAAAGCACTAGTGATTTTAACTGTATTATACAAAGCAAGCTTCATTTTTTTTACATTAACGGTTTCAACATTCACAAAATCGTCATAGGTTTTAAATTTACTTAATTCAAAGTGATTAACTAAATTTTTGGAATGAATAACAGTTATATCTGAAAACTCTGAGTTGCCAAAAACTGGTTTTATTGCTATTGCATATCTTGGTTTCTTTTCGTTGTCAAAGATTTTTGACTTAATTATTGGATCACTTTTCACAAGTCTCAGATGGTCCGTTTTCAACTGAAACTTTGTAATCATAAGATCATTGGTTTCTGGTGTCTCCAGATGCATGTTCCAAACATCTCTCATTATAGAGTCAACATAATCCTTTTTCTTTAAACTTTTTTTGATGTTTCCCTTACCATCAAAAACTTCTAAAAGTTCCTTTTTCGAAAAGGATGACAGCTTTGCACTTATAACTCTGCATAGAACAGGTTCATACAGTTCTCTATTTGTTTTAAACAAATCATTGAAATAATAATTAGATGGTGCAAGTGACATGATGATGTCAGCTTCGCTGGCTTTACCTTCTTTTTTATCTGCGAATTCTTTTTCCAATATATGTGCAATGTTTATTTTGGATTTTGAACTGTTTTTAGTATTAGTCAGCACAGTTCGTGTCTTTGCCAAAATATCAACTTCAGTGTCTAAAGAATCTAATGAGTAAAGTTCATTTTGCTTCATTCGCTGTACTTTTTTTCCTTGCTTCTTTGCTAAATCCAAAAGCTTTTTTCTTTTTAAATACTCAGCATCTCTTTTTTTTCTCTCTTTGGCTCCTGATTCTTTGAGAAATTCATATATGTTCCCCACCCCACTAACAACAATGTCATCTCGTTTTTGGTTCGGCAAAAGTTCATCAGTCATATTTCCAGAATGGTTTCCTACAGATTCGATTTTCTGCTCATTGTTCTCTTTGGGATATGAGCCTTTGCCTTTATTCAACAAATAGTTTTCTTCATCTTTGCTCAGAAAAAAGTGTTGTTCGTCATAGGAATCATGAATTTCCGATGTTTCAAGATCATCCAACAGCTGGAGTTCTTTGTCGGATCCAAAAATGTCATCAAACCCATCATCTTTCAGGTCATCTTTATCAGCTTTTTTCAAATCATTTATGTAATTCTCAAATAACAGTAATCCATCTTTCGCTGATTGTTGATTTGAATTCTGTAGAAATGAGGCGATATGCAATTGTCTTTGTGGAGTTGCCCTGATAAAATTCAGACTGCCTGTTGAAAAATATCTTCGCAGCATTTGTATATTCTAGTTGCAAATACCTTTGCTTGGACTGCTTGCAGGTTATTTATGGTATCATCAAATGGCATGAAACTTTGATAATTTGATATGCCAGTTACAATTATTTTTTGATTTCTTTTTTTTAATTTTTTTAAAAAAAAAAAAAAAAATTCCAACTGACTTTTTCACCCTTTTGGGAAAAATTTCAAAATTAAAATTAATCACGTGACCTGGTTCCTAATTGGGTAGGTTCGGAAGCAGAGTCCCGTTGTGGCCTAAAACGGTTATGGCGGACACTGAACTCCATTTTCCTTCCTTGGAAAATGGGCCCAAAAATGAAAAATTCCCTTTAATCAATAGCACGAAATAAGCAAAAATCTAAGCCCAAACAAGCAAAACTGTAAGACCGAATACTCCTATCAGTCTGCTGGGCCAATTAAAAATCTTATTTATTTAAATTTATATCTTTATTTTTTTTTTATTAAATATAAGTATATAAATGTTCATAGATACTTCAAGACGGGTGATTTTTGTATGACAGTGTTCCATTTAGTTAATAAACTTACTTAATTAAACAAGGAGATATTGTTTCTAAACCATTACGGACATCCAATTTTGAGCTATGTTACGAAACAAAACCATCATCAAGAACTCATTTACCAGACAAATTATTTCAGCAAACTATATGTACACTAGTACAAAGACTTTTGGGACTGTTTCCAAGTCTCTCAAACCAGCTATGACTGCACACATTGATTTTACAACACATAACTTTAAAACAGCTTTGCTTTCTAAAGAAGAAACGGATAAAATAACCCATTTGAAAGCACCTTTACCTGATGCCAGTTTGTCCAAGATGGATAAGAAAGATTTACTTTCGTTGTTTCTTATTGGCTGTTGTTCTTTGAATAAACCAATACTCAATTTAGTTATTAAAGTTTTCCCATACGTTCCACTGCCATTAATCAAGTTTTTCATTTATAATTTGTACTGTGGTGGAGAGAGTTTTAAGGAAGTGTTGGAAACAGGAGCTAAATTGCAAAAGAAAAATATAAACAATATGATGCTGTCACTAACAATTGAAGACTCTGAGGGAACAAAGAATATTGATATTAACTACATTGTAGACGAAACTATTAAATCCATTGAAGGAATTTTAAAACCACATCTATTGAAACAGCTAGATGCCATTATTGCTTCTGGAAAAGGAAGTATTAATGATATACCACCAGGTTATATTGCATTGAAGCCAAGCGCATTGGTAAAAGATCCATTTAACACTCTTCTTAACTATGACACAGAATCTCAAAATGAACACTGGAAAAAGCAATCTTTGGAGTTGCTAAGAAATTGTTCCAAAATAACCAATGTTATCCATGAACTAAACAAAGAACTTTCCAGTAAATATCCAGATAGAAAGACGCCATTTTTTGTTTCTACTATTGACGCAGAAAAATACGATTTACAAAAGAAAGGTGTTTATCAACTGCAGAGGGAATTGTTCAAAAAATTTAACAAAGTCACTGATAAGCACATCTCTGTTATCGGCACATGGCAGTTATACTTAAAAGACTCTCAGAAAGATTTATTGGATGATTTTGAAGCTGCAGAAAAAGATGGTTCTTACAAGCTAGGTTGCAAATTGGTAAGAGGTGCTTACATTCACTCTGAACTCAAAAGAGACGAAATTATCTATGAAAACCAAAATAAAACAGATGAAAATTACAATTCCACTTTGGCAATTGTCGCAAACGACTTGTTATCGAATCCAAACTCAACATTTGGACATTTAGTGGTTGCTTCACATAATTACAACTCACAGCTTCTAATATCTTCGAAACTAAATGAAGCTAAAAAAACAGATAATGCTGGGCAATATAAAATAGTGCTGGGACAACTTCTAGGAATGGCAGACAACGTGACTTATGATTTAATTAACAACCATGGTGTGAAAAACATTATCAAATATGTTCCATGGTCAACTGATTCTTATGAAACAAAGGACTATTTATTAAGAAGATTGCAAGAAAACGGTGATGCTGTTAGATCTGATAATGGTTTGCCACTCCTAAAAGCCATTTTCAGAAGCTTTAAACTTTAAAAATTAAAACTACTCTGCTAATCTGGAAAAAATACATGTTAAAGAAAATTTGTTTAGAGAAATAGACGCTGTACTTGCAGTACACTCTTGCTTTCTACTGAAAATAAAATATTTTTTAAAAAGTACCACAACAAATAAGTATTGATGTCAGAACACTTTTATTTTATATGAGAATGTTGTGAGTGGTTTTTGATGAAATTTTGTTATTGCCAAACGAATATATAAACCAGGTGACCAAGACATACAGAAAATGCACTTTTCAAAGAGAAAAATAAGGTATTTTAATTTTTTATTTTTCGTATAGGAGTTTTTATAAACTGAAGAATCGAACCAATTGCAGATGTTGATGGAGTTGAAACTCGAACATCAAGGTTGTTAGCTTCATCGTTTCCATTTATACCATGAGAGGCAATCGGCGTTATCAACCTTTTATTCTTGTGATTGAATGTCGATTTTCTTTGATTATTCGTATTATCAATTACCAAAGTTGGAATGCCGCGCTTGGAAGTCACTATGTTTGGTGGTGGAGACTCAAATGTTGAATTGGAAGAGTTGTTGCTCTGGCTAAGGAAGTTATAGTTTTTAGGCACCTGAGAAAAGTTCCTCTTTTTTCTAACTGAATTCGCAACTGCTAGTTTCCTTTTTCTGTGGTTCTCATCAATTAAAAAGTACTGGTCGCCATTTGAATCGTTTTCAGGATCTGTCTCTAATAATTCTCGATTCACTGAGGCCAATCTTTCATTAACAAAATCTGTACTCAAGTGATCAAAAATAGGAGATTTGCCAACTATATTTGTTTTTAATAAATCGTTAAGTTTGGAATGCAAGAAAGTTTCTCCTATCTGCCCATTCAAAGAAAACCTAAACTTGGTAGATATGCTGTTCATTGCCAATTTTAAACTGTCTATGAATGATTCATTGCTTATTTTTATTATTTCAATACTGTTGACAATACTGTATTGATACAAAGAACTGGTATCAAAGATACTGCTGTTTGGACTGCACCAGTAAAATATTAAAATATCAATTTTAAAATTATTATTTTGACTCAGAGAGTGTAGTATCTGTTTCAGTCTTGCATTCTCAGCTGCCATATAGTCATCAATATCAAAAATGCCACTTTTGGTTACTCCTGTGTTGAAAATTAGTAACTGAACATCCTTGTTATTTAATTCAGGTTGATACCGTAAAATGTTCATTTTCAAAGTGTTTTGTTCCAGCAAAAATGGTATCTGGTTTATTCCAATGACTTTAAGAATAGCTTTGATCGAAGGATCTGTCCAGTTTTCAGTATCAACTAACCAATTTAATTCAACACATGAAAACTTGTTGAAGTTGTTGTTGTTTTTTATATTATAATTGATATGGTTCATATAATATTTCAATATGTTGTTTGATTTGGTCTTCTCTATCAAATCCCTAGTAATTTTCAACGTTCTTTTTTCATTCTTAAGAGGAGTCAGTTTCAAAGAACTATTGTACTTTGAAGGGGTTTGATGATTTAAAAAATCGTTAAGTGATATCTTCCTTTTATTTGCATCAGAAATTAAATTCTTTGTGAGTCTAATCGATTTTTCCATCTGAGCTTCCCTTAATTGGTTGAGCTGTTTTTCTGAGTGTTTAGTTATGAACCAGGATAAACATTTCTTCTTTAGATTTTTTTCATAGTGTCTTTTAGCCTTAGTTTCGTTAAAAACCTTTCTTAGCAAGCTGTTTAATAAAATATCCTCTAAGATCAACTCACTTGTATCAGAAAGTATATCATTGTAAACAATTTTGTAGGTGATCTTTTTAATCAAAGAAGGATCGGCAATAGGTGAATCTGAATGTTGTTTCTTTGGAACTTCTGGGTTTGTTAAAGGTTTCAATGGCTTATCTGGAGTTTCAGTAAAAGGAAGCGCAAAACGATTATCTGTTATAAATGAAGTAGCAGAAAGCTTTTTGACACCTTCAGGCTCCTGCGAAGATGTCTTAGCTGGTGAAACTGTTTTGAAAGAGGTTGTTTCCTGAGTGGACGATATACCTCCTAAATCCTCATTTTTATTTGAAACTAATTTTTTATTGGTAGGAATGCTCAGATTCTTTTTAACAAAAACGGAGTCTTTTGAAAAAGCTTCTTGATTGTTAAAAGGTAAGTTTGCTGTGGGTTTTGATCCAAAAGAAAACTGCAGATTATTGGTTCCATTTCTGGGTCCTTTTGAAATACTTATTTCTTGTTCAGCTTTTTCAAGGCTACCTTGCTTTTCGTGGCTTTTTTTTTCTTTACTGATCCCATTTGTTTCATTATTAGTAGTCCTAAGATTAATATGGCTAGGTTTTATATCTTCTATTTGAGAAGTAACAACTTCCGTTGCGGCCAAATTGTGTGAAAGAGCAACTTTAGGTTGATTTGAATCTGAAAATTGTGGTTTAGGAGCATTAGTAGAACCATTCTCTTTCACCATGGCATGATTTTTATTTGTCAACCCAGTTTTAATTTCTTTAGTTGTAGGTTTTTTTTCCAGAGGTACAGCTTTTTTAAGATTAAACTTAAAATTGTTTGCTTCACCAGAATTGATTATATCAGTATATCCAGAATACTTCAACAACTTATTCTCAATGCCCTGTAAGAAAAAGTCTCTCAATGGTGTCTTCTCTGGCAGCAAATGAGCTTCATGAGTCAAAGAAGTTAAATCAAGAGTTCGAGCTTCTTTATGGACAACAATAGAATAGTACTCACAGATCTCAACAACTTCCTGATCCGAATTGAACTTGAACAAGTCAATAAGAACATCAAAAGACAAAGAATTTGTGACTTTTTTGGACCAAGTCTGTTTTAGCTTCAGAATACCGTAAAATCTTATTTCGTTCATGAATGTTTCCAAAAAACAGGACAGCAAGAAAGGGGTGCCCTCTCTTTCGATAAGCTTGAAAAAAGTAGATGTTAAGTTTAAACCATTGCTAACTGGTTTGTGGCCCCTCTCTTTGAAAAAACTGTTGCTCATCAGCCTTCTGAACGTCAGACTTAACTGAAAGTTGTTGTCATTAAGGATTTCCTTTGGTAATAGCTGCACCTGGTTGTCTAATTCAGGATCTCTTGGATTCAAAAGACACCAGTAACTTCTGATTTCCGCTTCATTGGGATATCTGATTCCCATTTTTCTTCCCTCATCATATATTTCACACAGCGTAACGATACTTTTGTTCATTTGCTCCAACTCTTGCTGTTTACTAAACTCACACGAGTTTTTTATCATGACATGGATTGTTAGTAAATGAATTCTCACAATCTTTTCACAACAATCAACACATTCTGGTCCAAAATAGTTCTGCAATGTAAAGTCCTGTCTTATAGATCTGGTTCTGTCCCAAATAAATGGTTCGTTCTCAGGAAGCGTCTGCAAAACATTGTCAACCATATAATTCAATGTTTTAACTAAAATATGAGGCGGTCTCACATCTGAGGGCAATGGTGGTGGTGCACTGGCGGCTGGTCTTGCAAATGCTTTGATCGCTTTGGCGGACGAGATAACCCCGTTTTCCTTCTCTAGAGCCGATACATTGTTTTCTAGTTCTCTTCTGATTCTTTCAAACACTGGACACATCTCTAAACATGATCCTTGGAAATCGATCGCCTCTGTCAGATGCTTAGATGTATCAGCCTTATCTACTAGTTTCAGCTGCTCTGCTTTTTTTCTTTCGACGTCTCTTTTGGCTCTAAACTCATCGTACAATCCTTGTGTTGTCACGTTTGTTCTCTTCCTTGTAGCCTCTATCTGTTTCAATTTCTCTTGGTTCTCTAGATCCCACTTGTTTTGTTCAAAATGTTTAGGCAACACTCTCAGTTTCTTTTTCAACATGAACTTTGGTATTTCAACGTTTTTCCTGTGTTTTGGGCTGCCTTTAGGTTTCACACCTGCTATTAACGGTCTTGTGGTATACAGATCAAAGGGAAATATTCCGCTTTCTAGTATCTTCATGGATACTAGTTTTCTTTCATCCCTGCTGCCTGCATGAAGTTTCTTGCCTTTGAAATCCCCATTGCCAGGTCTTGGTTTCACATTTGGTTTTTTGTAAAGAGGTTTCTTTGGGACAGGTTTACTTGGGATAGATTTATTTGGGATAGATTTATTTGGGACAGGTTTACTTGGTTTTACTGTGTTGTCCCCTGTTCCTGGCATGTTGATTACTTGTTTTGGAGCTGAAAAGTTAAATGTTCTTTATGTAGTGAGCAAAACAACAAGAAATTTTGTTGGTTTTGAAAATTTATAGCTTTAAGGAAATTGCGGCGGTTAGTTTTCAGAGTTTAACCAATCAGAAAGTTGCAGTTCCAATGGGCAAATCTACTTAGCGAAATATTCCTTGGGCTGACAAATATCAAAGTAATGCGTGAAACACGCAGCAAAAAATAGTAGTGCAGTTACACCAGCAAGAACAGTGTGCAGTAAGTAACCAGGAAAAAATTGGTGTAACGAAAAAAGGATCTGGCCAAAAAAATAAATAAAAAAAAAAGAAAGGTGAAAAAAAAAAACAAGAATCAAAACGACGCATGTGACCATAACTTAGAGACATCCTGTTTGAGCGACTTGTGCGGCTGAAGACTCAGTTAAAATGAAAGTACCAGAAATAGTAATCTAGCTAGTTAGCTGCATTTAAACAGAAAACAGTTTGACGTGCTTAATGCATCATATGCCATATCGGATATTAACGCATTATAAAAGTTTAGTAGCTTAGTGTAGTTTGCCATAGTAGTTTGTCAGATTCGGGATATCTGTGCTTCGAAAATGAGTGCAGTGTTATTGTAATGCCGCAGAAGTGTTTGAGTAAGTGTTGCAAAGTATTTAAGTAGCGCATTAGTGTCCGCAATTCACTGCAGTCAGAGTATCCGTAGATGATGTTATTCACTGCAGTCAGTGGTTGGAGAATATGTATGTGCAGGCAACCAGAGAGGAACGTGACCTGGTTTCGCACGCTACCATTTGAGATTACGTCTCAGGCAGTGCTGCGCGAAGCAAATTGGGTAGGGTAGACTTTATAAAGAGTCTTGCGGTGGTTTTTAGACCAACCACGTGGCTGGTGCTGTCATTGTCCCGTCGTGCATTTCCTTTTGATTGTTTCTGTCACTGTTCTGTTTACTTGCATCCGGATATAATGTGGACAGTCATGTGACTTGTTCATGCTGCTATAAAATCCTTGGATCAGTACTGCTGCAATTAAATCAACTACATCCGTATATAATTTGTACAGTTGCTTGTAGACTTATGGATTTTTTCCAGTTACATGCAGCGTTCTGGATTCTGTTCAGTCATATGCATCACTCTCACAGAAATAAAGTGAGACAAACTCATTGATATCCTTTTTGCTGGTACGTTGTCACGTTTATTATGCTCTATGGGTTTCTGCTAGGCTGGAGAGTACACAGATATAACCCCTTTCTTGAGTTTGACTAACATTTCCCGTTCAATCGTTAAATTCTGCCCAGCAGCGTCAGCCTATACACAACGTGCCTGCTGGCACTGAAAACTCCGCTACTTGGATCCCGGTCCTCTATGACAGCAACATTGAACCATTCAAGGCACTCGCTCAGAAAGTCTACTATTATGGACTCGTCTCTCAGCTGCAAAACGATAATCGCATCTATGTTTTTCCTCAGAGAAAGTAGTCTCTTCAGCGTCTTAACAAAGGGCACTATCAGAAACTCGTTATATATGACATCCACAGCAAGAATTGTCAAAGAATCATTGCTGGAAGATGAAATAAATTCTGCCTCAGACAAAAACTGGTTGTACGTTTCTTCCTCGCACCAATCTAAATGCAAAACTTCAAAACGGAAGTCCGTGGCATCTGTATCCACAGCAGCTGAGCTATTTATATCCAGGCTTTTTGATCTGAACAGCTGATGATTCTGTGAGTCTAGAGCAGACAATGAGTTTTTGATGGAGCTATTGTATCTTTTGATCTCCTTCATGTTATTCAGGCAGTTCCGTTTTAGCTTATTCAAAATCCCTTTCTGATCAGTGCAAATGTAAAAATTGTTAGTAAAATTGGATAGAACAATGCTATTGGTACAGTTCACGCCTGTTCCAAGCTCAATGACGTCAAATGCCCCATCCTGCCATCCTAAAAACTCTTTCCCCCCTTCTTTCAGAACCCAGTTTATAAAAAAAAAAGCACTTTGCCAAACTACAAACCCTGTGGTTGAATTCCCGTTTGTATTGGACTTCAGAGATGTAGGCAGCTGTTCTAGTTCAATTGCGAAATGTTCTTTGGCAGGATTTCGTTTCTTTTTGGTTCTTTTGTTTGGTTCGATTTCGTCTTTGGTATACTCTATTTCAATGGTGATGTTGTTCTCGCCTGCATCAATAATGCCCAGGTCTTGTTTAATGGTGTCTGCATTTTCAGCCATCAAGGCGTACCGCTCGTTGATGTGCTCATATATCAGGTCTTCGTCAAGTATACGCTTGTATATATAGTTGGATGCGTTGTTGCTCATCGCTGTAATGTATAGTTGGTGGTCTGGATTATGTTTTCTTCAAAAGCAATGTGACAGTTCTCTTGCTGAATGTAAATTGTTCTGTCAACAGAGAGTGTCGTGATTTTCAGAGTATTCAAAAAGAGGCTCAGCTGTTTTATGGATGCTCCCAAACAATTGAAATGTTCAAATGGTTAAGTTCTGGCTTAGGAGTTTTGAATGGTGACTGCTGTTTTTCTAACTCTGACTTCTCAGAGAAAATTTTTCAGTTGTTTAGAGTCACTGAAAACATTGAATTTTTCACAGAAAAGATGCTATTATTTTTTTCACAGAACAGACTCTATTGAATTTTTCACATGTCTTTTGTTTTATTTACTCCTTTTAATGTAACGCCAAACAATCATAAACCTTATATATAAAGCCACCCGTCACAACACGCTCTAAATCAAGTTTTTGGCTCTCAAAATCTCAGCGATCAAGATACCAGATCCAGCAGCACCAATAATGGTGTTGTGCGACAAAACAACCATCTTGAAGTCCAAAACAGTGTCCTGTCTGATTCTACCAACAGATACAGCATAACCAGCATCTCTGTTTCTGTCCAATCTTGGCTGCGGTCTGTCGTTCTGTTCCAACACGTGGATGGTCTGCTTTGGAGCAGAAGTGACGCCCAACAATGTGGCCTCACACTTGTAGTCTCTCAAGCATTGCTTGATTTCATCAACAGATGGTTTCTTTTCAGACTTGAATGAGAAGGAAACACATTCAGTGTGACCATCAATGACAGCAACTCTGTTACAGGCAGCAGAAACCTTCATTTCAGAGTCTGGGATATTCTCAATGCTCAAACCATCAGCAGCAATGGAACCCAAGATTTTCTTGGTTTCCCACTCCATTTTCTCTTCTTCACCGCCAATGTAAGGAACAACATTGTCTAAAATGTCCATGGAACCGACACCTGGTGAAAATCCTGCTCCAGAAACGGCTTGCATGGTTGTGGTGATCAAATATTGGATTGGTCCAAAAGCATCAACCAATGGTTTCAATGGTGCAACTAATCCTGCAGTGGAACAGTTGGATATGCAAACAATGAACCCCTTGTTGGTGCCCTCTTTTTTGGCCTTGTTGATCTTGTTTTCAACCACAGCCAAATGCTCAGGGTTGATGATTGGAACGACCAATGGCACTTCTGGCACTTGTCTGTAGTTTTTGGCATTAGAAATAACTCCTAATCCGTTTTCACTGAATTCCTTTTCAATTTCGCCGGCAAAATCAGCATCTAAGCCTGAAAACACAATGTCACAGTCCTGGAAGAACTCTGATTTACACTCGACAACCACCAAGTTCTCAACATACTCTGGAATCAGTTCTGTTTGCTTCCAGTTGCAGGCATCCTTGTATTTTTTGCCTGCGGATCTTGAAGATGCTCCCAGCTTAACCAGTTCGAAGTCTGGGTGGTTTGATAGTAGTAAAATGAATCTTTGGCCGACGGAACCAGTGGCTCCTAAAACTCCTGCTCTTGTCTTTGCCATTTGTGGAAATTGCTTCGTTCTGTTGTGTGTGGTGTTTGTATTTACTTTATATAAAAGAAGAATTAAATAAAGTAAGAATTAGATAAAAAGAAAATAAGATGTAAGTATAAACACAGAGAGTAAAATAACGAATGAGTTGAATATAAATATAAAGAGTTAAAAAACCTAAAAACCAATCTTGTTGAAACAATATTTAATTATTCTCTCATTCTTAAAGTTATTTCTACAACAAATCCTTTCTGAACATATCATCACTTCATTAGCCCAGACTGAAAAATTTTCTATCTGATGTGAATTTTTTTAAAAAATCATCCTTGTGATTTATATACATTTACTCGCGGCTGCCGGCAAAGGATTACTATGGTGATTTCAGCACTGAAAATATTATAGTCTAGTTCAGATGACTCACACATGACAGAAATAGAGGTAGGAGGCACGTGCCTTAATCTACCCGGACACCTTCACACCGCTACCTTAGGTAATCAACA